>JASDQU010501653.1:87219-104106 GCA_032191745.1 Picea mariana | reverse complement strand
TAATTTATTTATTTATATGTAAATTATATATATATTTTTCAAGTAGCGTTTTAGGAGTCAATTTCAAGTTTCTTCTCTGCGGTGGTACTGATTCTCAAGGCTTCAATTTCAATTATGTATTAATTTAATTCCTCTAAAAATGGTGATACTGATAACATCACTTTTCGACTCGGGGTCAATTTTAAGGTTTTAAGTTTTTGTGGTGGTCATGATTTCAAACAAGTCGAAATTTAAGGGTCTATTTTAAGGGTTTTGTCCACAACGATATCGTTTCTCAAGGTTGTGATGTCAAACATGTCGCATTTCTTACCCTCATTTCAAAAAATCGTGCTACCGATAGCACCATTTTTTGAAACGGGGATAAAAAATGCAACCTCTAAAAAATGAGAACTATGGAAAGTTCTTGTTAAGTTGGTAACTATGTTCTTACTCTCTATATAATAACCATTGTCATCCCATCTCCCTGCTCTGCAAGACATACATCCACTTGGGTTTTTGCTTTGCATACAAGTTTTCTTTATGCAACCTAGGTGGCAAGGTCGAGTATCACACAAATGCATTAGTCAAACACAAAATCTGTGCATGTGCCCGACAAGGCCAAGAATTTGGATGTCGGGAAGGAGCTCAATCCATTTAGTTGGAGGAATTAGTAGAAAATGATTCAGAGATAAACAACAACACCCAATATTTATTGGTCATTACCTTCTAAAATTCATCAGAATGGAAGACCTAGAAAGGGAAGTTGCAAAACACTCGTCATTTTTACCCACTTATTTTGAGCTCCAGTATGCTTGATTTTGATAGGATTTTTGACCGAGTAGACATTGAGAGTTTATTTTGATCTCTGTTGTGCTTGATCTTGAAATTTTTCATTTCCTCAAGGTTAAGCATCACACAAATGTGTTAGTCAAACAAAAAATCCATATATGTGCTCGACAAGACCAAGAATTTGAATGTCGGGAAGGAGCTCAATCCATTTGGTTGGAGGAATTGGTAGAAAAGGATTCAAAGATAAACATCAGTGCCTAGGATTTCTTGGTTGTTACCTTCTACAAGTTCGTTAAAGTTGGAGACCTAGAACGGGAAGTTGCAAAACACCGATCATTTTTACCCACTCATTTTGAGCTCCATTATGCTTGATTTTGGCAGGGTTTTTTCCCAAGTAGAATTATTCTCAAAATTCTAGACATTGAGAGCTTATTTTGAGCTCCATTGTGCTTGATCTTAGACATTTTTTTCATTTTCTTTGGCCTTTTCCTTTTCCCAACTTGTAATTCACTGGTGAAAAGCATAAACAAACATTACACATAAATGGTAGAGTTTCAAATCTCGCTTTAAAAAACTTCCAGAGAAATGAGTTTTAAAAGGTTCCCTTTTATGTAGAAATCAAGTAGTTAAGATCAAGTTTAGGCCATATTTTTTTCTAGTTTTGGTTCTTGTAGTTGTTCCAGATGTAGTGCCTGAAAAGCATGATCTAGTTCCAGAGGATTCAGGTGAAGATCCAAATCAAGATCAAAACCCAAAAGAAAGAGTAACTAGGCAATTTTTCAAGTAATGAAAGGATATGGATGGAAAGAAGCCAACCATCAATTAACCCCCACACCTACATAATTTCTGAGGGTGTTTTCCTTCCTTATATGATGATTGACGATCGATTCGAGATTGTACTACTATCGCCCCCATATGCCAAGAATGCCACCTACATCTTTTGAAGAAAAGGCATAGATGGGAGCAGGAGTAAAGTAAGCCACTGAAGGAAGTCAAGTGGGTGGGGAGGAAAGAAAGAACCAACCCGTTAAACTAAATTTAGGTCGCAGTCAAAAGATGGGTCATTGGTAGCTATTTATTTCCACATGGTATACAAGACAAAATATTTATATTCACATGTCAATGTAACTAACCAACGAACCATTCGTGTGTCAACCTAACTAACTAACAAACCATTCACATGTCATGTCTAATGTCTCTTATTGAACATATATGGTTTTACATGTCCTGCTTTTTGTCTAGCATATCTAACATTGTTTTTTATCATGTCATGTCTAATATCTTAGGTTTAATACAGATGGTTTTATATGTAAATAAATGTGTCATGTCTAATATCTCTAGTTTAATACAAACGATTTTATGTGTAAATAAGGGGAAGTAAGGAATAGATACCCATGCTCGAACTAAATAGAAAAGTTAGGTATTTATATCGTTCAGGGGAAACATGGGAAATAATAGATTGCTCACTTTCACATTCCCACAAGACTTTTGTCTTTTCTTTTTTTCCTATCCTATACTTAACAAAGAAAGAAATGAGAACAAACATATTCAAACATATTTCATTTTGTATTTCACCGGCATTGTGATTTTTTTATAATATGTCGAAAAAAAAAATCTATTTGCATTAATTGCATTTATTTATTATTATAATATATGTTTTATGTTTCTTATAATTACTGTCCATGTTTCTGTATCTGAAGAAGATGTCCATAGCATTCACCAGTGAAGAGATCAAAAAATGCCTCTAAGAAGTCATCCCTTCCTTTTACACGCACAGAATCAGATACATTGTATATGTATATGGTATGGATATGAGGCATATATGTTCTTGATTGGCCGATATATGTATTTGATTCGAATACAACCAAGATATGTATCATATACAATCAATACAAATCACTAGCCATATCCACACACAAAAATAGTCCTTGCCCCTATTGTAGGGGATGTCAATGTCCCTTGTAACAATAGATGAGTAAAATGAATTTAGAATTGAGGTGTAAGTACTCCACATTATTGAAGATGGAAGAAAGTAGGTTGTGTACTTAGTCAATAATTACAATTTACAAATAAGATAATGATTCTTGATGGATACAACGTTCCTCAATCACATTATAGATTGATTTAGATACATTGAAGGTAGGGCTCTATGCATGTGAAAATATAATCTTATCACGATGTTAGTGCACAAAACGACCTAGCTGGTATAAGGTTCTTAACCCATTCTATCCTTGTAATTTTACATTATTCATATAAAGTTCTTAACCATTCTAACCTTGTAATTTTACATTATTCATATAAAGAAACAATAACCGCTGCTAGCTAATCAATTGGTTCAACTCCTACCGGGTCAGTTAGGTTGATTGACTTACTAAGTGGTGTAGGTTGATTAACTAACTAACTGGTTAAATTGGCTTGATTTTTACTACTTCAACCACTGCTTCTGTCTCCACCCTTATCTGTGTCTTTGCTTCTATTGCTACTTGCTTTGTTGTTGAGACAGTAACTATAACCATTGAGTGAACTAGATCAATTATTGGTTTTGATTTTTCTCTTTTGTTAAAAGGAAATCTTGATACACACTCAATGCCTTACCAAAAAACCCTCACTTGCTTTGTGTGCCTTATCACAGAACCCTCACTAACTCCCTGACTTTTTGGTAGGGACTTGCTGCTGTGCAAATCATCTTGTTTAAGTTGCAAACTGTCCATCCCTTATTTTGCCTATGTATATTGACATTACACTTTTGAATAAATCATATACCTATGTATATCACTATACACACTGTAGGTAATAAAATAATTGTGATGTCATAAGAAAACTCATATAATCAATAAAGTAGTTGGGAAATGGGAACTCTGTAAGTTGCATAACATGCATCTCTTCTATGTATATTGACATTACATTTTTGAATAATTTGTCTTAAATGTGTATAGACTGCAGTTTGCCATCTAGCATATTCGTTGTTGAAACTTCCATTCTGACAACCATCTTCAATTCCATCATCAATTCCCCCCTTTGTTAGTTGAAAGGAGAGACCACGAGTGGTTTCACGAACCATCTTCACTTGATTTTTGAACTCCTCCCATTAAGGTATATGAGAGTTACATTGTCAATTGCAAGATTCATCTTTACACGAGATTGAATTCTTCGGTAAGACTGTAATAATCACTTGGTCGTTGATGACCATTGCTAATGATCGATCCACTCATAGTGAATCTTTAATCTTGGAATCTTGTCTCTCTTGGAACATTTGTGTGATGGATGATTTGACTTCTCGCAATTCTGATAAGGATGGAGATCATAACATTGATCTTCCATGGGACTGATGTGATTACAATGTCGGCACTTCACATGTTGATGTTGAACTTGAATAGGTGAAGTTGGAACTTCTTGAAGAAATCCAACACTTTGGAACTAGATTGTTCTGGAAGAATCGATAGTATCAAAAATTACTTAGTTTTCATATCCAAGTCTTGTTCTATGCTTGTTGTTGTTAATTTCTTCCCAAGGTCTGATGATTGGCTTCGAAAGAGAAAGATGAACTTGGACAACTTCATCTTCATCTGTATTTGTATCTGAAGTTGTCTTTTCGAGTTGCTCCTTCATTGACTATTGATAAAAAACATCATCATCATCATCATAGAGAGGGTTGTTCTAAACATAAACTAGTTTAGAACACTTCATTGGTTGTTTATTTTTTAGATCTATCAACTCATCATTCAGTAGTTGGGATTGTGCTTGAAGAATTATAACTTTAGCTTGCATTACTTGCAAACAAGTTAGCACTGATTGAAGAGTATCTTTGTGAAGTATGATTGTATTTTCGTCAACATTGTTTATTAGAGTGTTCAAAAACTCTAATAATTCAATACTACACTCCATTTGAACTCGCTTACTTGCACTTCACAGTCATTTGAACTTGCTCGCTTGTACTAGTTTGAATAACTCACTCACATGATTTTGCTTCAACAACTTGTGGTTTTTGAGTTAATGACAATGACCTCCTTATGCCATTTCAAGTATGTCATATTACAACAAATTGTCAATGAAATTCAAAGACTTTTTATCTGCCTTTGTAAAGTACTCAACCCTTTTGACTAAATAACTCAGACATACAATCAAATCAAACAATTTTTGGGTGTTAGTCAACCGAGAATGCACCCGATACAATTAAACTTAGATTTTTTTTTACACTTACAAATAAACTATTGCAAGCATATTTGAGCTTGATTGCTTAAAAACAAATACTAGTTGCAAGTACTCAAATTTGATTTTGATTTTGAAGTTGAATGAAATGAGTTGCTCCTTTGATTAATAGCTCAATTTGCATGATTAACATGAATTTGTGCTTGAATATTCTTTGCATCTGCTTGATTGGTAATCCTTTGAATGATGCTTAATTGAGTGACTTCATTGCTTGGATTACTTTGATAAAGTTTCTCTTGGCTTGTGCTTGCATATGTAGACGAGTGTAACAATATTATGACGGATGCAAAACACCTTAAAAGAGAGAGATACAAGGCACCAAAGAATATCACAAAATCCACGTGAAGAAGAACATTGCACACTTCACACAAAAGAACACTTTTGAGAACTTGACCTTGACTATCTAAAATTCTCGTCGTAAAAAAGAATTGGAGAGAGTTTTTTACTGGACTCTTCTCAATTTCTTAACTTCTAGATTACATAATTTGTAATTTGAAAATATCACTCTCTTTATTTCCATCAAAATCATAAAAAAATTTTACCACCTTTGACTAAGAACAAATTGTTAAAATCTTCATTTACAATACAATAATTTTCAGAATTTAAAAATCAAATCTCCTCATACAAAATTATACAAAATTGACTCCCTTTAAAATAAACATCATAATTAAATCCACTTATCACTCCAAAAAGTTTACATAAAGAATATTTTACTAAAATATTCTTTATAACTTATATGCCACTCCAAAAAGTTTTCGGACACTGACTACATAAAAATTATGCACAAATTTATTTTATATTCTAAAAATCATACATGTCACTTTAAAAGAGTAACCTTTTGAATTTTTTTGCATAAAGTAATATATGAATAAAAGAACTCAACATGATAGCTTCAACACTTTGATTAAATTATGTTGATATTTGTTTTTCCATTTTCTCTAACGAAAACAAGAGCATCGAGAAATCATATCTAACTTCAAGATGTCTGGAGGGTGATCTCGCGATCCAACTATGTGTGGCCTTATGCTATTCATGAGTGTGAGAACCATTATTCTTTTCCCTTTGATGTCATTCATGGGTTTGAGTGTCTCTATGATTGATGATAACCACCACCTCTTGACAGCACCACCTCTATCATTTTGCTTTCAAAACAGATTTGTGATGATCACAACTTGATCTGCATTCCCAATTGCACTCTTGATGATGTAGCTTATGTGCTTGCACTTCTTTTATTGCATGCTTAGCTTAGAATCATTGCCTACACCTCTCATGGATGATTACCATGAAATAAGCTTAGGTTATCAGTCTCTTAAGACTAAAGGAGCTCTGATGCCATGATAAAATATGCACAAGAACAACAATATGACGAAAAAGGTTCACTATCCAACTCTATTATATTCACTCCAATGCTACATATTTGTAGTACAATGGGTGATGCCACCTTATAGAGATATTTTCTCTAGATCCTCAAATCATGCATGATGACTAGGCTAGATAGTCCCAACTAACTCACTTAGTCATCATTCAGGATAAATGACTATTATCCTAAATGAATAATACAAAAAATGGTGACAATGAGACATTGTGATTGCTAAGGTAATCCATATGCTAACAACTCAATCCTCTAATGGTTGTTCTCATACACAACATGGATAGTGCTCTTCCGAGCACCCAACACTCCCTTATTTTCCAGAAATCAACATGTAAAAAAACTATCTTCTTCCTATACTCAAATTTCCTTCTTCTCCCATGCTTTCTTGACTCTCACTCTCCCAAGGTTGATTGTACTCATGCCCATGCTTTCAATAACTAGGTGAAGTGACTTCCTCACCCAACATCTTACATGCATTCAAAAATTGAGTGTCTAATAAGTCAAAGAAGGATTAGATGGTAATGACACATTAACTTAGGCAAATGACACGGGTTTCCCCTTGGGTCCCTCTTTAGCCCCCTCTTTTGTGGAATCACAACCCCTCATCGTTATCGTCCATCTCGTATCTCAACCAACAATTATTATTTTTATTCATCATTCATTATACAATTTACATAGATCGGTCCTCGGCCATATTAATCAAAACAGGGTCTCTAGCCTGAGGCATACCAATTCACCAACCTAAATCATAGTTGCACAATTACATTATGATTTATGGGGATTAAAAATGGGGATGTTACATCCCCTCCTATTACGAGGAAAATCTCTCTATGGCTAGGGGAAAACCACAACAGACGGAAATGACTGCAGAAATCGACTCTATTCTCAAGTATGCTATATAAACAAATATGCTAGCAAGACAAGATAAAAGGCCTACCTCATCCAGACGTTCGATGAAGTCCATCGTTGAGCACTTGACCCAAAGCAATACACCTACAACTAGTCCTCAACAACCAAGCAAAGCAAGCATATGGTGATAATATATGAGGTTAGCACATTCAATAGCATAATCCATTAACATTCATAACAAATACGCCCATGGAATAATAATTCAAATATTTGCAGGATATCGATTGGATGATAAAATATTATTTCTATTAAGATGTAATCAGTAGAAGTGAATAAGTTATAGACTTTCGTGTCGACACGGTTCGAAACCGAGAAACTAAGTTCCTTCCAGCTGGGCCTCCACCATTTCAATCCTCCACCAAAGGCAAGCTCATGTAAGAGAGACAATGAAGTTCTCACTCAATAAGGGAAGAGATTGGGGGATGAACACTGTGTTCAGACTTAAAGGATAAAGGGATGCAGACTCAAAGTGAAGTGAATAATTCCTCTAGAGTAACTTTGCTCTCAAAGTTGAATTCTTTCTCCTCTTTTCCATAGCTCAGAATTGGCCCATTTATAGCCTTCAAGTGGAACTGAAGGGCCGATTTGAAGTGTTTTCAGTATATGGAAGGCCAAGGATCATTGATCTCATGTCGTGACATGGGAATCCGACACCATTTTTCATTTTTGGGCACATTTCCTGATGTACATGGGTTGTAGTGGTGCAACCTGCGTATACACATGTTGTATAGTAGGCAAGGTGCGTATATATGGAAAAAATGTATTTTTAGCTCTCAGATTTGCAAAAAGGGATGAAAAGTCTGCATAGGGAAATGGAAAAAGGCCTTATGTGCAATATTGCATAGGGTGAGGCAAATCTTGCTATAACAGATGCCCCCTAATGTGTGAGGTCAGAGGAGTATATGCGATGATTGAAATACATTATAAAAAACCCAGAAGTGGAGTGATGGGGAACCAGCTAGAAGGACTAGTTGCTCATTACAATATGTACTGACTTTGCATACATGGATGCCAATTTGAATTACACTGCAGATCCATGTGAAAATATACCAAACAACTGTCTGTGGCCATGAATAGGCAAATACAAATGCGGCTACATGCCAAAGGCTGTCATAGTCATGAACAAGGCCCAGTAGAACCAGTCTCAAAATCAATCTGAAGATATATGTATACAATGGAGTACAATCTGATCTCCCATGATCATTGAAGTCATATAGGTACTGGTCCAATGAAAAGGAAGCAAAAAATCAGGAAAGTTGTGGCCACATACTGATGTCTTCAAGTCTTCTACATAATCCGCCAAAGGTGCAAGTCTACATCATGTGAATAAAGGAGTTGAGGTCGAACACAATGAGACATCGTTTGATTATCGGTCATTGAGGTATATCGTTAACAAATGTGATACAACCTACCGATGATGAAAGTAGGTATCAAGGCACTGAGTACATTCTTACAAGTGTGAATAAAGGAGTCGGGGTCAAACACTTGAAGAATCCATCGATCATGAGACATTGATATATTCCCAACTATCGATGAAGGGAGAACCTGACACTAATGGCTGCAAACCTCAAGGTACTCATAGAACTCTAGGTCTTGTTTCCAGATTAAATGAGCTGAAGTCGATGGAAGGAGACCCATTGAATGGAGAGCATTAAGGCATCTCTCATTATTCAACACGAGGTATACAACAAGAGCTTAATTATTTGGAGGAAATCAGACTAAGAACATATTCACGAACCAACGACCCTGTGCGTCTTTCACGTGTGCCAAGTGCAAGCGGTACACGAAAAAGACCCTCTGAATAGAAGCCAATGAGGAAAATTGTTGACAAAGGTGAGGAAACCACCAATAAGTATAATGGCATCCAAGACACCCCACGAATCTCAATGTGTGAATAGATGTCTTGCTGTCAAACACAAGGGAAACCACCCAGTCAATGACCAATGATGAAATGTCGACTGTTGGGTTCAAGGTTACCTACTAATGAGGAAAGTAGGACTAGGGTGCGTAATAGGACTACAACATCAAGTGATTCTGAGACAAACTGAGGGTATGGCCGACATGCAAAGTCAAGAGTTCTGAGGAATGGCTGACACAGGTTGATAGACATCCTTTGAACAAGAGCATGAGACATATGGAAGACTCTGGCAGCATAGACTTAATGATGAAACCATGAGATGCAGGAGGCATCGATCAAGTTCCATAGGGACTGGAAGAGTAACTAGTCGGTGGAGAAAACTCTCTGTAACGAGCTCAACTTCCTAAGGCCATGCTAAACCCAAAATTATGATGACAAATGGACTCAATAACTTTGTGCTCTATTCAAAGGTGACACGACTACTGCCAATAGAAGATAATACTCCCTTCCCGCCCATCTTTTTTTGTTTTTTCATAGTCAAATTAATGTTATGATACATAGGAGGAAACGAGTGTCACAAGTAAGCAAAACTAGTTCCAGCAATGGAACATACCTATGCTCAATGCAAGGAGGTGCATGTGGGAGATGGACACTCAGGGGAATGTTCCCTCCTGGGTATAGGGTGTCAAATTGCGATAGATATAAATGAATCTATGTTTGGTTGAGGATGCAAAACTGCTAAGTCAAACGGTTTATAACGCAAAGCGAGAACCGGCTATAGGCTCAATACTGCAAGCAAGGGCATAATATGCAATCACAACTTAACGCCAAAAAATTTCCTTTTTTCATAATCTTAGTCTACTTGGTTTGAAAAAGGGATAAACTTGTACCAAATAGACGTCCTTTCAAATCAAATTTACGAGTGTGAAAGAGACAAGTTCACTTGGCAATATTTTCCCGTTTTGAAAACGAGTCAAAAAAGAGCTTAACCAAGACTCACAACCTTTCAAGTCCAATTTAACGAGTGTGAAAGGGACAAATTCACTCGGAAATCTTTTCATTTTTTAGACGATTCAGAAAAAAACTTAAATCAGATTCGTTTGGGAGTCTCTAGGCGGCATGTCATGGGGGAGGCCAAGGCCCCCGTGTTGGACTTCTGTGAAAGGTTAGCATCTTACGAATAGCCGACACAAGCTTGAGAAAACCCAAATCTCTCCAAGTCGAGGAGGATAAAGTGCTAGTAGAGGTTATCGTCTCTATGATATATCAGATAATGTCTCTTACTTGAAAAGACATAGGTGGAGGCATTGGATACCCCACACGACCATTCCAATAAAAGGGAACGTCTCTAGGACTTGAAGGGAAAGTACTCAGGGAGAGTAAAATTCTCTCTTGTTCAGAAGATGCAGTACTAGAAATGCTAATGACATAGTATATAAGGTATAGAACTAGAACTAGAAGAGCGGGATCGACCGAAAATTGCATTGGCATGACCACTTCTTCAACCATTGGTTGAATAGGATGTGAAACGACAAGGTCAAGATATGCATCACCCCCAAAAATAGGGGTGGTGTCGGTCAAAGATTGCATCGACACGACTGCTGGTTGAACAAGATGCGAGACAACAAGGTCAAGAGATGCATCACTCTATAAAAGAGGAGGGGTGTCAACCGAAGATTCCATCAACGTGATGGTTGTATCAACCAGGGAAGATTGGGAAACCAAAGACGACTCAGAACCCGGAGGGCCCCCAAGCAAGGACCACGCTTCTGGTATCAAAGCAGTAGCAGGACACAAACGAGTAAGGTGATTTCCTTCGCAAGTCCTGCAAAGGAATTTGGGCTTACGCTTGACACGTCTAGGTTTCTCAATCGTATGAATGCCCCTAGCATGACTTTCAATGGTTGGTGACATGCTCTCAGCATGACTCACAGAAGCTAGTATAAAATCTCCAACATGACTAACAGAGGTTAGTGATGAATCCCCAACATGACTAGTAGTGGTTGGTGATGTATGTGTAGTGTGACTAGCAATGACTAGACTTGTGCCCCCAACATGACTTGCAGCGACTAGTTGCTGGTATTCAACATGACTTGCAGTGACTGGTTGCTGGTATTCAACATGACTTGTAGAGGTTGTTGACCAATCTCCAACATGACTAGCAGAGGTTGGTGATATAATTCTATTATGACCCACAATGACTGGACTTGTGGCAGTGGTGGGTTGTGGCATTTGAGACCAAGGTTCGGGGAAAGACTGGTTTTGAGACATTGCAGGCCAGGAAGGGTCTTGGTATACACCCTGTCCATGTCCGACAGGATAGTATCCTTCTCCATACTAATTCATAAAGGGTTGTAAGGGCATCGACACCGAGGAAGCCATTTGTGAAGAGAAAGCGACATGACAAGGGTTACTCATATGAGGATATATGTTGCCCCCAGACGAAGGAACTGCGTGAAGGGGGTTGCCCATACTATAAAAATAACTCCCCTCAAATGAAACACTAGAGGACAGACGTAGATCCGCCATGGGAAAATCATTCGTAGGAACCGGCATAACAGAAGAAGGATATGTGGATGAAGTGTAATAAGTAGAATTACCGCCCATTTGAGCACTTTCTCCTGGAAAAGTGGATTAGTATGAAGGAAGATTTCAACCTTCTACCGTGAGAGTTGTTTGAGGGATATGACTCCCACAAAACAATGAGGGAGAATAAGAAGGCATCATGCCCCCAGACCCAAAATTTGGATTCACATAAGGAGGCGAGACAGAGGATGGCAAGTGTGAAGACATGTCTGGCATACCATCAGAAAAATGATTAGAGACCCAAAGCATTGACTGAGTACCATAATTCTGCATACCATTATGAAAAGCAGACAGATTCGTCCCCATGAAATGAGTGAACGTCATGGGAGGGGTAGCGGTAAAGGAGGGAGTCATAGGAAATCCACTATCCATGATAATGACAACTCAAAGCACGGTATAAAATCTCAAATGTCTACTAATAACAACGAGCACACAAAAAATAATCAAATGTCCAATATGCACACAAACAGGATAAAGTGGATGAAAGGAGCCTCCCTCCCTAAAGTAGCTATGCATCACCCAAGAGGGGCCTAAGACTCTCTGCTAAAGATCGGAGGTAACATAATAAATTATAAGGGCCCTCATGGGCTTAACAACCAATCGGTCAGATCCCCCCAGAGAGGTAATCCTCCATAAAGGTTGTGTGTTGTCCGACCCTTATCTGACCCACGGTACCTGCAGAATAACCCCTGCAAGTAACCTATGTGGCACCTAAGTCAAGCAACTAAGAAACCACAGTATAATCGATGCACAGATGAGCAGTCGTAAGTCAGGTCCACCGTATGGGCAGGGTATCAAAGCCCGAAACCTTGAAAGCACCGCCTCTCACGAAGGTAAGGGCACTAGCAAGATCTCCAGATACAAATAGATCCCCAGAAATATCTCTGACGCTAAGAAGGTATCGGAGGGATATCCCTTCAACCGACCTCACGTGACCTCGTGATTAACTCCGGTGTAAGCGGAGCCTCCTGATATTACCGATTATACAATGGATTTATCCACTCCCTCAGTCAGACACATATGTTGATTTAATAGCCTTGGAGAAGTTTACTCACAAAATACTATTCCAAGGCACTAAATCCTAAGCTAGTTTGTGCACCCAAGAAAATAGAATCTTTACTAATCAATTTTAAATTATAACGCTAATTTTAATGGCCTTTCTTACTCAAAAAAGGTGCAGTTGTGAAACTAGTGATGTTATGACTTAGCAAGTAAAGTAAATATGAATACAATGCAAAGTCCTAACTTCAATTTCCAATGAATGATATGCTTCTTAAAAATGCAATTTTCAATTCAATTCTGCAAATCTGAATAAAAATGAAATCTTTCTTTACATGCACTAAGATAAATGACAAAGACTCAAAAGATCAAAATGCCAATCAATGCAAAATGCCTAATATTTTTTTATTTTCAATATAAGAAAAATGAAAATGCATGGACTGAATAACAACTCGATATATAAAGACTCTACTGTGTATAGAAAGAGACAACCTAAGTAGGATACCAAGGAGAAAAACACCCAACCCAATGTACAAGGACAATCAAAACGAGAAGATGATGAGAAAGACACCGCCCAAAAATTCAACCAAAGACAGGCTTCCTATCATTCCACAGACACTTAACAGTCACTACAAAGACCCAAGAAGACTCAACAATCATCAAAACCTACCCAGCAACCACCAAACCCAGCAAACAAGCAAAAAAGGTTGACGTACGCGACTGTTCAAGGGAAAAGCGTGTATGTACGCAGCTTTCATAAGGACAATGCATGTATATACATGACTGTCAAGAAAAAACCCACGTATATGTGTCAAAAACACAACTAGGCTAAGGATAAGGCTAAAAGACTCAGACCCAGAGTGAACAGAGGTTGTCAAGAAATGATACGACAAGAAACACAATATGAATGAGAGCAATCTAAGGAGAAAAAACACTCCAAACCCCGAAAAATCAAGATTCAATCCCTAGTATGGTCGCCAATTTTGTTACAAGGAAAATCTCTCTATGGCTAGGGGAAAACCACAACAGACGGAAATGATTGCAGAAATCGACTCTATTCTCAAGTATGCTATATAAACAAATATGCTATAAAGACAAGATAAAAGGCCTACCTCGTCCAGATGTTCGATGAAGTCCACCGTTGAGCACTTGACCCAAACCAATACACCTACAACTAGTCCTCAACAACCAAGCAAAGCAAGCATATGGTGACAATATATGAGGTTAGCACATTCAATAACATAATCCATTAGCATTCATAACAAATACGCCCATGGAATAATAATTCAAATATTTGAAAGATATCAATTACATGAGAAAAAGAGTATTTCTATTAAGATGTAATCAACAAAAGTGAATAAGTTACAGACTTCCGTGTCGACACGGTTCGAAACCGAGAAACTAAGTTCCTTCCAGCTGGGCCTCCACCAAAGGCAAGCTCATGTAAGAGAGACAATGGAGTTCTCACTAAATAAGGGAAGAGCTTGGGGGCTGAACACTGTGTTCAGACTTAAAGGATAAAGGGATGCAAACTCAATGTGAAGTGAATAATTCCTCCAGAGTAACTTTGCTCTCAAAGTTGAATTATTTCTTCTCTTTTCCATAGCTCGGAATTGGCCCATTTATAGCCTTCAAGTGGAACTGAAGGGTTGAGTTAGAGCGTTTCCAGTATATGGAAGGCCAATGATCATTGATATCCTATCGTGACATGGAAACTCGACACCATTTTTCATTTTTGGGCACATTTCCCGATGTACGCGGGTTGTAGTGGTGCAACCTACATATACACATGTTGTATAGTAGGCAAGGTGCGTATATGTGGAAAAAATGTATTTTTAGCTCTTGAATTTGCAAAAAGAGATAAAAAGTCTGCATAGGGAAATGGAAAAAGGCCTTCTATGCAATATTGCATAGGGTGAGGCAAATCTTGCTATAACACCTCCCCTTGATTTTTTCATTGTTCCCAGTTCACAACACCATACACATGTACATACATATTACAATGTTAGGCTCTCTAGCCTTTAATCAACATATAGGCTCTCTAGCCTAATATCACACATATATTTTAGCCCACCACATACATACATAGGTACTCTGGCCCAAAAGAATATATACATAGGATCTACAACCCAAACACATATATACATCAACACTTCAGCCCAAAACATGCACAATGATTTCATAGTTCAGTAACTCTTGCAGTAGTTACAACCAACAATATCTAGCATTTCTCTCGATCTGTACCACTTCCCTCTAGGCTCCAACTGCAACATCTTTCATAATTTGTCAATTCCCACAACAATTCCAACCAATAGTCTCTCCTTCCCCTCAACCTACAACATCCAAGGAAGTGTACTATTTTCTCTGCACCACGGCCCCTCAGGTTGTACCACTTCCTTCCAAGGCTCCAACACAAGGTCAGACATGAAGTCTCAGAGTTGTCGCTCTAGGAACTCCAACTGTGATAATGGAATCTTCAAAATTTAAAATCGTTGTAGATTTTCCTCCTACATTGCATCTTCTAGCTCCCGCTATGCTTATTCTGAGTTGTACAAGTCCACTGGAATCTACCTATTCGATACCTTCATTCTTGAGATATTCTATACAACCATCATGAAAACATACACGTTATATCCATTATCATAACATTTATATTTTCCACAGGAGTTCTCAACTCCACAATGCAAAATTTATTCAAGAGTAAGTTTGTAACCATAACCAACTCTTATATGTGTGGTTATCTTGTACTTCACAAAGCTGCACAGGGAAAGAATTCAACTCACTGTCCTTTTTTCGACACGCCCTCGTGACTCCAACCACCCTGCCATATGCATTCTTAAGTTGCCTCTTCCTTTCTATACTCACCTTGTAGGCTCATGAATACCCTTCTCCACTACACAATCCCTTGTGTGATCCATCATTTTCCAAGGTGATCTCATGCAAGGAGAGTTCCAACTTACTACTAGACATCCCCTTGCAGTTTGTAACCTATGGAAATCATAGGGTTCTAGTGTCCTAACAATTGACTTCTTCTAGAACTTTCTATCTTTAATAGCCATCATCTCAACTATATCACACATATACAATCATCATGAGATATCATCATAGAAATTTCACTTATTAATTCAAATTGGTTTCATAAGGAAATTCAAATTTCCCAGTATGAGGTTCATTCTCATAATGTTTTTCTCTTACAACAACAAGAATTAGTCTTCCTTATGGGCTTACACCATTGCCATATCCAAGACCATTCTTCCTACAATTTCTCAATTTTCATTCAACCAAACAAATTGTTAGTATCTTATGCACATTTACAATAGATCACAAAGTGATCTTAGAATTGCACACAATAACGATTAAATCACTTATGTCTATTAATCATATTTAATGGAATGAAACTATCATTCCATATATATGAATTATATAGCACACCAAGATTTTCATAATACAATCAGACATTACCTATAAATAGACCAATGTGCTAATACCCATGGCCACGTCTACACAATGCATCCTTGCATTGACTTTGGAATACCACATATATATGTCATGTATTCCATCATGGTGAGTTGGAAGGTCTAGCCAATTCCTTGAAACATCATCCAAAATCTTCCCCATTTACTTTCTTGACCATTTGGATACCTTCCTCTTCGACTTATACACAATCACTAGAAGCATAATCCCTTAGTTCTATTTAATGTCGAGAAAGAGGTTGCAGTCCAAACATTGGTTATATAGGGGAATACCATTGAACACTTGTACAATGCTAAAGCCCTTCCATATCCAATCTCAACATGGCCTCACACATGCCTATCTCTATTGGCATTCATTGTTATAGTAGGAATATGTCTCTTGACTTGACTTGATTATGATCTCATAACCAATCATAACATAATATGCAATTGAATTTTATGTAGTTTTTTTCACACATTAACCAAATTTGTATACTCAAGGCCCTCTTCCTTACACATCAATTCAACTGTTGAAATTTAACTAAGGGAACTCTTACCTCAAATTTCTTAAGCATTTATGCATCATAAGAAACCAAATGCATATTTGCATGGATGTTATCAATTTACTTGATGCTACCTAATCAGATGGTATTTTCTAGAAGCTCACATGCTCCCTTCACCAACCCCTTAATCAACATTCTTACCATCGTCATTTGTCTTCATATGGATGGATG
>JASDQU010501653.1:53690-75834 GCA_032191745.1 Picea mariana | reverse complement strand
TTTGGTTTCTTATGATGCATAAATGCTTAAGAAAATTGAGGTAAGAGTTCCCTTAGTTAAATTTCAATAGTTGAATTGATGTGTAAGGAAGAGGGCCTTGAGTATACAAATTTTGGTTAATGTGTGAAAGAAATTACATAAAATTCAATTGCATATTATGTTATGATTGGTTATGAGATCATAATCAAGTCAAGTCAAAAGACATATTCCTCCTATAACAATGAATGCCAATAGAGATAGACATGTGTGAGTCCATGTTGAGGTTGGATATGGAAGGGCTTTAGCATCATACAAGTGTTCAATGGTATTCCCCTATATAACCAATGTTTGGAATGCAACCTCTTTCCCGACATTAAATAGAACTAAGGGATTATGCTCCTAGTGATTGTGTATAAGTCGAAGAGGAAGGTATCCAAATGGTCAAGAAAGTAAATGGGGAAGATTTTGGATGATGTTTCAAGGCATTGGCTAGACCTTCCAACTCACCATGATGGAATACATGACATATATGTGTGGTATTCCAAAGTTAATGCAAGGATGCATTGTGTAGACGTGGCCATGGGTATTGGCACATTGGTCTATTTATTGGTAATGTATGATTGTATTATGAAAATATTGGTGTGCTAGATAATTCATATACATGGAATGATAGTTTCATTCCATTAAATATGATTAATAGACATAAGTGATTTAATCGTTATTGTGTGCAATTCTAAGATCACTTTCTGATATATTGTAAATGTGCATGAGATACTAACAATTTGTTTGGTTGAATGAAAGTTGAGAAATTGTAGGAAGAATGGTCTTGGATATGGAAATGGTGTAAGCCCATAAGGAAGACCGATTCCTGTTGTTGTAAGAGAAAAACATTATGAGAATGAATCTCATACTGGGAAATTTGAATTTCCTTATGAAACCAATTTGAATTAATAAGTGAAATTGCTATGATGATATCTCATGATGATTGTATATGTGTGATACAGTTGAAATGATGGCTATTAAAGATAGAAAGTTCTAGAAGAAGTCAATTGTTAGGACACTAGAACCCTATGATTTCCATAGGTTACAAACTGCAAGGGGAAGTCTAGTAGTAAGTTGGAACTCTCCTTGCATGAGATCACCTTGGAAAATGATGGATCACTCAAGGGATTGTGTAGCGGAGAAGGGTATTCCTGAGCCTACAAGGTGAGTATAGAAAGGAAGAGGCAACTTAAGAATGCATATGGCAGGGTGGTTGGAGTCATTAGGGTCTATCATAAAAAGGACAATGAGTTGAATTCTTTCCCTATGCAGCTTTGCGAAGTACAAGATAACCACACATATAAGAGTTGGTTATGGTTACAAACTTACTCTTGAATAAATATTGCATTGTGGAGTTGAGGACTCTTGTGGAAAATATAAATGTTATGATAATGGATATAACGTGTATGTTTTCATGATGGTTGTATAGAATAACTCAAGAATGAAGGCATCGAATAGGTAGATTCCAGTGGACTTGTACAACTCAGAATAAGCATAGCAGGAGCTCGAAGATGCAATGTAGGAGGAAATTCTACAACAATTTTAAAGTTTGAAGATTCCATTATCATAGTTGGAGTTCCTAGAGCCACAACTCTGAGACTTCATGCCTAACCTTGTGTTGGAGCCTTGGAAGGAAGTGGTACAACCTGAGGGGCCGTGGTGCAGAGAAAATAGTACACTTCTTGGATGTTGTAGGTTGAGGGGAATGAGAGCCTATTGGTTGGAATTGTTGTGGAAATTGACAAATTATGAAAGATGTTGCAGTTGGAGCCTAGAGGGAAGTGGTACAGATCAAGAGAAATTCTAGATATTGTTGGTTGTAACTACTGCAAGAGTTACTGAATTATGAAATCAGTGTGCATGTTTTGAGCTAAAGTGTTGATGTATATATGTTTTTGGGTTGTAGTTCCTATGTATATATTCTTTTGGGCCGGAGTACCTATGTATGTATGTGGTGGGATAAAATGTATGTGTGATATTAGGCTAAAGAGCCTATATGTTGATTAAAGGCTAGAGAGCCTAACATTGTAATATGTATGTACATGTGTATGGTGTTGTGAACTGGGAACAATGAAAAAATCAGGGGGAGGTGTTATAGCAAGATTTGCCTCACCCTATGCAATATTGCATAGAAGGCCTTTTTCCATTTCCCTATGCAAACTTTTCATCCCTTTTTGCAAATTACAGAGCTAAAAATACATTTTTTCCACATATACGCACCTTGCCTAATATACCACATGCATATACGCAGGTTGCACCACTACAACTCGCGTACATCGGGAAATGTGCCCAAAAATGAAAAATGGTGTCGGGCTTCCATGTCACGATAGGATATCAATGATCCTTGGCCTTCCATATACTGGAAATGCTCTGACTTGGATCTTTAGTTCCACTTGAAGGCTATAAATGGGCCAATTCCGAGCTATGGAAAAGAGGAGAAATAATTCAACTTTGAGAGCAAAGTTACTCTGGAGGAATTATTCACTTCACATTGAGTTTGCATCCCTTTATCCTTTAAGTCTAAACATAGTGTTCAGCCCCCAAGCTCTTCCCTTATTGAGTTAGAACTCCATTATCTCTCTTACATGAGCTTGCCTTTGGTGGAGGATTGAAGTGGTGGAGGCCCAGCTGGAAGGAACTTAGTTTCTCGGTTCCGAACCGTGCTGACACGGAGGTCTGTAACTTATTCACTTCTGTTGATTACATCTTAATAGAAATATTCTTTTTCTCGTCTAATTGATATCTTTCAAATATTTGAATTATTATTCCATGGGCGTATTTGTTATGAATGTTAATGGATTATGTTATTGAATGTGCTAACCTCATATATTGTCACCATATGCTTGCTTTTCTTGGTTGTTGAGGACTAGTTGTAGGTGTATTGCTTTGGGTCAAGTGCTCAACGATGGACTTCACCGAATGTCTGGACGAGGTAGGCCTTTTATCTTGTCTTGCTAGCATATTTGTGTATATAGCATACTTGAGAATAGATTCAATTTCTGCAGTCATTTCCGTCTGTTGTGGTTTTCTCCTAGCCATAGAGAGATTTTCCTTGTAACAATATTAGCGACCATACTGGGGATTGAATCTTCATTTTTTGGGGTTTGGAGTGTTTTTTCTCCTTAGATTGCTCTTGTTAATATTGTGTTTCTTGTCGTATCATTGCTTGACAGCCTCTGTTCACTCTGGGTCTGAGTCTTTCATCCTTCTCCTTAGCCTAGTTGTGGACACATATACGCGGGTTTTTGCTTGACATTCGTGTATATACATGCGTTGTCCTTATGAAAGTTGCGTACATACGCGCTTTTCCATTGAACAGTCGCGTACATCAACCTTTTTTGCTTGTTTTTTGGGTTTGGTGGTTGCTGGGTAGGTTTTGATGATTGTTGAGTCTTCTTGGGTCTTTGTAGTGACTGTTAAGTGTTTGTGGAATGACAGGAAGCCTGTCTTTGGTTGAATTTTTGGGCGGTGTCTTTCTCATCATCTTCTCATTTTGATTGTCCTTGTACATTGGGCTGGGTGTTTTTCTCCTTGGTATCCTACTTAGGTTGTCTCTTTCTATACACAGTAGAGTCTTTATATATCGAGCTGCTATTCAGTCCATGCATTTTCATTTTTCTTATATTGAAAATACAAAAATATTAGGCATTTTGCATTGATTGGCATTTTGATCTTTTGAGTCTTTGTCATTTATCTTAGTGCATGTAAAGAAAGATTTCATTTTTATTCAGAATTGCAGAATTGAATTGAAAATTGCATTTTTAAGAAGCATATCATTCATTGGAAATTGAAGTTAGGACTTTGCATTGTATTCATATTTACTTTACTTGCTAAGTCATAACATCACTAGTTTCACAACCGCACCTTTTTTGAGTAAGCATGGCCATTAAAATTAGCGTTATATTTTAAAATTGATTAGTAAAGATTCTATTTTCTAGGGTGCACAAACTAGCTTAGGATTTAGTGCCTTGGAATAGGATTTTGTGAGTAAACTTCTCCAAGGCTATTAAATCAACATATGTGTCTGACTGAGGGAATGGAGAAATCTATTGTATAATCGGTAATATCAGCAGGCTCCGCTTACACCGGAGTTAATCACGAGGTCACGCGAGGTCGGTTGAAGGGATATCCCCCCGATACCTTCTTAGCGTCAAAGATATTTTTGGGGATCTATTCGTATCTGAAGATCTTGCTAGTGCCCTTACCTCCATGAGAAGCAGTGCTTTCAAGGTTTTGGGCTTTGATACCCTGCCCATACAATGGAACTGACTTACGACTGCTCGTTTGTGCATCAGCTATGGTTTCTTAGTTGCTTGACTTAGGTGCCACATAGGTTACTTGCAAGGGTTATTCTGCAGATACCGTGGGTTAGATAAGGGTCGGACAACACACAACCTTTATGGAGGATTACCTCTCTGGGGGGATCTAACCGACTGGTTGTTAAGCCCACAAGGGCCCTTATAATTAATTATGTTACCTCCGATCTTTAGCAGGGAGACTCAGGCCCCTCTTGGGCGATGCATAGCTACTTTAGGGAAGGAGGCCCCTTTCATCCACTTTATCCTATTTGTGTGCATATTGGATGTTTGATTATTTTTTGTGTGCTCGTTGTTATTAGTAGACATTTGAGATTTTATATCGTGCTTTGAGTTGTCATTATCATGGATAGTGGAGTTCCTATGACTTCCTCCTTTACCATTACCCCCCCCATGACGTTCACTCATTTCATGGGGACGAATTCGTCTGCTTTTCATAATGGTATGCAAAATTATGGTACTCAATCAATGCCTTGGGTCTCTAATCGTTTTTCTCATGGTATTCCAGACATGTCTTCGCACTTGCCATCCTCTGTCTCGCCTCCTTATGTGAATCCAAGTTTTGGGTCTGGGGGCATGATGCCTCCTTATTCTCCCTCTTTGTTTTGTGGGAGTCATATCCCTCAAACAACTCTTACGATAGAAGGTTGGAATCTTCCTTCCTACTAATCCACTTTTCCAGGAGAAAGTGCTCAAATGGGCGGTAATTCTACTTATTACACTCCATCCACATATCCTTTTTCCGCTATGTCGGCTCCTACGAACGATTTTCCTATGGAGGATCTACGTCTGTCCTCTGGTGTTTCATTCGGGGGGATTTATTTTTATGGTATGGGCAACCCCCTTCACACATTTCCTTCGTCTGGGGGCAACATATATCCTCACATGAGTAACCCTTGTCATGTCGCTTTCTCTTCACAAACGACTTCTTCAGTGTCGATGCCCTTACAACTCTTTATGAATAAGTATGGAGAAGGATACTATCCTGTCGGACATGGCCAGGGTGTATAACAGGACCCTTCCTGGCCTGCAATGTCTCAAAACCAGTCTTTCCCCAAACCTTGGTGTCAAATGCCACAACCCACCGCTGCCACAAGTCTAATCATTGTAGTTCATACTAGCACTATATCACCAACCTCTGCTAGTCATGTTGGAGATTGGTCAACAACCTCTACAAGTCATGTTGAATACCAACAACCAATCGCTGCAAGTCATGTTGAATACCAACAACTAGCCGCTGCAAGTCATGTTGGGGGCACAAGTCTAGTCATTGCTAGTCGCACTGCACATACATCACCAACCACTGCTAGTCATGTTGGGGATTCATCACCAACCTCTGTTAGTCATGTTGGAGATTTTATACCAGCTTCTGCGAGTCATGTTGAGAGCATGTCACCAACCACTGAAAGTCATGCTAGGGGCATTCATACGATTGAGAAACCTAGATGTGTCAGACGTAAGCCCAAATTCCTTTGCAGGACTTGCGAAGGAAAACACCTTACTCATTTGTGTTCTGCTACTGCTCTAATACCAGAAGCGTGGTCCTTGCTTGGGGGCCCTCCAGGTTCTGAGTCGTCTTTGGTTTCCCAATATTCCCTGGTTGATACAACCATCACGTCGATGGAATCTTCGGTTGAAACCCCTCCTCTTTTAGAGAGTGATGCATCTCTTGACCTTTTTGTCTCGCATCCTGTTCAACCAGTAGTCGTGTCGATGCAATCTTCGACTGACACCACCCCTATTTTTGGGGGTGATGCATCTCTTGAACTTGTCGTCTCGCATCCTATTCAACCAATGGTTGAAGAAGTGGTCGTGCCGATGCAATTTTCGGTCCATCCTGCTCTTATAGTTCTAGTTCTATACCTTCTATACTATGTCATTAGCATTTCTAGTACTGCATCTTCTAAACAAGAGAAAATTTTACTCTCCCCGAGTACTTTCCCTTCAAGTCCTGGAGACGTTCCCTTTTATTGGGATGGTCTTATGGGGTATCCAATGCCTCGACCTATGTCTTTTCAACTAAGAGACATTATCCGATATATCACGAAGACGATAACCTTCACTAGCACTTTATCCTCCTCGACTTGGAGATATTTGGGTTTTCCCAAGCTTGTGTTGGTTATTCGTAAGATGCTGACCTTTCACAGAAGTCCAACATGGGAGCCTTGGCCTCCCCCGTGACATGCCGCCTAGAAACTCCCAAACAAGTCTGATTTAAGCTTTTTTCCGACTCATTTAAAAAATGAAAAGATTTCAGAGTGAATTTGTCCCTTTCACACTCGTTAAATTGGACTTGAAAGGTTGTGAGTCTTGGTTAAGCTCTTTTCCGACTCGTTTTCAAAACGCGAAAATATTGCCGAGTGAACTTGTCTCTTTCACACTCGTAAATTTGATTTGAAAGGACGTTTATTTGGTACAAGTTTATCCCTTTTTCAAACCAAGTAGACTAAGATTATGAAAAAAGGACATTTTTTAGCGTTAAGTTGTGATTGCATCTCATGCCCTTGCTTACAATATTGAGCCTATAGTCGGTTCTCACTTTGCATTATAAACCGTTTTCCTTAGTAGTTTTGCATCCTCAACCAAGAAGAGATTCATTTATATCTATCGCAATTTGACACCCTATACCCAGGAGGGAACATTCCCCCGAGTGTCCATCTCCCACATGCACCTACTTGCATTGAGCATAGGTATGTTCCATTGCTGGAACTAGTTTTGCTTACTTGCGACACTCATTTCCTCCTATGTATCATAACATTCATTTGACTATGAAAAAACAAAAAAAGACGGGCGGGAAGGGAGTATTATCTTCTATTGGCAATAGTCGTGTCACCTTTGAACATAGCACAAAGTTATTGAGTCCATTTGTCATCATAATTTTGGGTTTAGCATGGCCTTAGGAAGCTGAGCTCGTTACAGAGAGTTTTCTCCACCGACTGGTTACTCTTCCAATCCCTATGGAACTTGATCGATGCCTCCTGCATCTCATGGTTTCATCATTAAGTCTATGCTGCCAGAGTCTTTCATATGTCTCATGCTCTTGTTCAAAGGATGTCTATCAACCTGTGTCAGCCATTCCTCAAAACTCTTGATTTTACATGTCGGCCATACCCTCAATTTGTCTTAGAATCACATGATGTTGTAGTCCTATTATGCACCCTAGTCCTACTTTCCTCATTGGTAGGTAACCTTGAACCCAACAGTGGACATTTAATCATTGGTCATTGACTGGGTGGTTTCCCTTGTGTTCGACGACAAGACATCTATTCACACATTGGGATTCATGCAGTGTCTTGGATGCCATTATCCTTATTGGTGGTTTCCTCGCCTTTTTCAACAGTTCTCCTCATTGGTTTCTATTCAGAGGGTCTTTTTCATGTACTGCTTGCACTTGGCACACGCGAAAGACGCACAGGGTCTTTGGTTCATGAACATGTTCTTAGTCTGATTTCCTCCAAATAATGAAGCTCTTGTTGTATACCTCGTGTTGACTAATGAGAGATTCCTTAATGCTCTCCATTCAATGGGTCTCCTTCCATTGACTTCAACTCAATTAATCTGGAAACAAGACCTAGAGTCCTATGAGTACCTTGAGGTTTGTAGTCATTAGTGCCAGGTTCTCCCTCCATCGACAGTTGGGAATATATCAATATCTCCTTATCAATGGATTCTTCAAGTGTTCGACCCCGACTCATTTATTCACACTTATAAGAATGTACTCGGTGCCTTGATACCTACTTTTATCATCGATAAGTTGTCTCGCATTTGCTAACGATATACCTCAATGACCGGTAATCAAATGATGTCTTATTGTGTTCGACCTCAAATCCTTTATTCACATAATGTAGACTTGCACCTTTGGCGGATTATGTAGAAGACTTGAAGACATCAGTATGTGGCCACAACTTTCCTGAGTTTTTGGTTCCTTTTTATTGGACCGGTACCTATATGACTTCAGTGATCATGGGAGATCATATTGTACTCCATTGTATACATATATCTTCAAATTGATTTTGAGACAGGTTCTAGTGGGCCTTGTTCATGACTATGACAGCCTTTGGCATGTAGCCGCATTTGTATTTTCCTATTCATGGCCACAGACAGTTGTTTGGTATATTTTCACATGGATCTACAGTGTAATTCAAATTGGCATCCATGTATGCAAAGTCGGTACAAATTGTAATGAGCAACTATTCATTCTAGTTGGTTCCCCATCACTCCACTTCTGGGTTTTTTATAATGTATTTCGGCCATCGCAGATACTCCTTTGACCTCACACATTAGGGGGCATATGTTATAGCAAGATTTGCCTCACCCTATGCAATATTTCACATAAGGCCTTTTTCCATTTCCCTATGCAGACTTTTCATCCCTTTTTGAAAATATCAGAGCTAAAAATACATGTTTTCCACATATACGCACCTTGCCTACTATACAACATGTGTATATGCAGGTTGCACCACTACAACCCATCAAGAAATGTGCCCAAAAATGAAAAATGGTGTCAGATTTCCATGTCACGACATGAGATCAATGATCCTTGGCCTTCTATATACTGAAAACACTTCGACTCGGCCCTTCAATTCCACTTGAAGGCTATAAATGGGCCAATTCCGAGCTATGGAAAAGAGGAGAAATAATTCAACTTTGAGAGCAAAGTTACTCTGGAGGAATTATTCACTTCACATTGAGTCTGCATCCCTTTATCCTTTAAGTCTGAACACAGTGTTCATCCCCCAAGCTCTTCCCTTATTGAGTGAAAACTCCATTGTCTCTCTTACATGAGCTTGCCTTTGGTGGAGGATTGAAGTGGTGGAGGCCCAGTTGGAAGGAACTTGGTTTCTCGGTTTCAAACCGTGTCGACACGAAAGTCTGTAACTTATTCACTTCTGTTGATTACATCTTAATAGAAATACTATTTTCTCGTCCAATCGATATCTTGCAAATATTTGAATTATTATTCCATGGGCATATTTGTTATGAATGTTAATGGATTATGCTATTGAATATGCTAACCTCATATATTATCACCATATGCTTTTTTTCTTGGTTGTTGAGGACTAGTTGCAGGTGTATTGCTTTGGGTCAAGTGCTCAACGGTGGACTTCATTTAACGTCTGGATGAGGTAGGCCTTTTATCTTGTCTTGCTAGCATATTTGTTTATATAGCATACTTGAGAATAGAGTCGATTTCTGCAGTCATTTCCATCTATTGTGGTTTTCCCCTAGCCATAGAGAGATTTTCCTCGTAGAAGGAGGGGATGTAACATCCCCATTTTTAAACCCCATAAATCATAATGTAATTGTGCAACTATGATTTAGGTTGGTGAATTGGTATGCCTCAGGCCAGATAGCCTGTTTTGATTAATATGGCCGAGGACCAAGCTATGTAAATTGTATAATGAATGATGAATAAAAACAATAATTGTTGGTTACGATACAAGAGGGACGATAACGATGGGGGGTTGTGATTCCACAAAAGAGGGGGCTAAAGAGGGACCCAAGGGGAAACCCATGTCATTTTCCTAAGTTAATGTGTCATTACCATCTAATCCTTCTTTGACTTATTAAACACTCAATTTTTGAATGCATGTAAGATGTTGGGTGAGGAAGTCACTTCACCTAGTTATTGAAGCATGGGCATGAGTACAATCAACCTTGGGAGAGTGAGAGTCAAGAAAGCATGGGAGAAGAAGGAAATTTGAGTATAGGAAGAAGATAATTTTTTTACATGTTGATTTCTGGAAAATAAGGGAGTGTTGGGTGCTCGGAAGAGCACTATCCATGTTGTGTATGAGAACAATCATTAGAGGATTGAGTTGTTAGCATATGGATTACCTTAGCAATCACAATGTCTCATTGTCACCATTATTTGTATTATTCATTTAGGATAATAGTCTTTTATCCTGAATGATGACTAAGTGAGTTAGTTGGGACTATCTAACCTAGTCATCATGCATGATTTGAGGATCTAGAGAAAATATCTCTATGAGGTGGCGTAACCCATTGTACTACAAATATGTAGCATTGGTGTGAATATAATAGAGTTGGATAGTGAGCCTTTTTCGTCATATTGATGTTCTTGTGCATATTTTATCATGGCATCAGAGCTCCTTTAATCTTAAGAGCCTGATAACCTAAGATTATTTCAAGTAATCATCCATGAGAGGTGTAGGCAATGATTCTAAGCTAAGCATGCAATAAAAGAAGTGCAAGCACATAAGCTACATCATCGAGAGTGCAATTGGGAATGTAGATCAAGTTGTGATCATCACAGATATGTTTTGAAAGCAAAATGACAAAGGTGGTGCTATCAAGAGGTGGTGGTTGTCATCAATCATAGAGACACTCAAACCCATGAATGACATCAAGGGAAAAAAATAGTGGTTCTCACACTCATGAATAGCATAAGGCCACACATAGTTGGATCGCGAGCTCACCCTCCAGACATCTTGAAGTTAGATTTGATTTCTCGATGCTCTTGTTTTCGTTAGAGAAAATGGAAAAGCAAATATCAACATAATTTAATCAAAGTGTTGAAGCTATCATGTTGAGTTCTTTTATTCATAAATTACTTTATGCAAAAAATTCAAAAGGTTACTCTTTTAAAGTGACATATGTATGATTTTTAGAATATAAAATAAATTTGTGCATAATTTTTATGTAGTCATTGTGCGAAAACTTTTTGGAGCGACATATAAGTTATAAAGAATATTTTAGTAAAATATTCTTTATGTAAACTTTTTGGAGTGATAAGTGGATTTAATTATGATGTTTATTTTAAAGGGAGTTAATTTTGTATAATTTTGTATGAGAGGAGATTTGATTTTCAAATTTTGAAAATTATTGTATTGTAAATGAAGATTTGAACAATTTGTTCTTGTCGTGGTAAATTTTTTTTTTTATGATTTTGATGAAAAGAAAGAGAGTGATATTTTCAAATTACAAATTTTGTAATCTAAAAGCTAATAAATTGAGAAGAGTCCAGTAAAAAACTCTCTCGAATTCTTTTTTACAACGAGAATTTTAGATAGTCAAGGTCAAGTTCTCAAAAGTGTTCTTTTGTGTGAAGTGTGCAATGTTCTTCTTCACGTGGATTTCGTGATATTCTTTGGTGCCTTGTATCTCTCTCTTTTTAGGTGTTTTGCATCCGTCACAATATTGTTACACTCATCTACATATGCAAGCATGAGCTAAGAGAAACTTTATCAAAGTAATCCAAGCAATCAAGTCACTCAATTAAGCATCATTCAAAGGATTACCAATCAAGCAGATGCAAAGAATATTCAAGCACAAATTCATGTTAATCAAGCAAATCGAGCTATTAATCAAAGGAACAACTCATTTCATTCAACTTCAAAATCAAAATCAAATTTGAGTACTTGCAACTAGTATTTGTTTTTAAGCAATCAAGCTCAAATATGCTTGCAATAGTTTATTTGTAAGTGTAAAATAAAATCTAAGTTCAATTGTATTGGGTGCATTCTCGGTTGACTGACACCCAAAAATTGTTTGATTTGATTGTATGTCTGAGTTATTTAGTCAAAAGGGTTGAGTACTTTACAAAGGCAGATAAAAAGTCTTTGAATTTCATTGACAATTTCTTGTAATATGACATACTTGAAATGGCATAAGGAGGTCATTGTCATTAACTCAAAAACCACTAGTTGTTGAAGCAAAATCATGTGACTAAGTTATTCAAACTAGTACAAGCGAGCAAGTTCAAATGATTGTGAAGTGCAAGTAAGCGAGTTCAAATGGAGCGTAGTATTGAATTATTAGAGTTTTTGAACACTCTAATAAACAATGTTGAAGAAAATACAATCATACTTCACAAAGATACTCTTCAATCAGTGCTAACTTGTTTGCAAGTAATGCAAGCTAAAGTTATAATTCTTCAAGCACAATCCCAACTACTGAATGATGAGTTGATAGATCTAAAAAATAAACAACCAATGAAGTGTTCTGAACTAGTTTATGTTTAGAACAACCCTCTCTATGATGATGATGATGATGATGTTTTTTATCAATAGTCAATGAAGGAGCAACTTGAAAATACAACTTCAGATACAAATACAGATGAAGATGAAGTTGTCCAAGTTCAGCATGACCAAGTTCATCTTTCTCTTTCGAAGCCAATCATCATACCTTGGAAAGAAATTAACAACAACAAGCATAGAACAAGACTTGGATATGAAAAGCATGTAATTTTTGATACTATCGATTTTTCCAGAACAATCTAGTTCCAAAGTGTTGGATTTCTTCAAGAAGTTCCAACTTCACCTATTCAAGTTCAACATCAACATGTGAAGTGCCAACATTGTAAACACATTGGTCGCATGGAAGATCAATGTTATGATCTCCATCCTTATTAGAATTGCGAGAAGTCAAATCATCCATCACACAAATGTTCCAAGAGAGACAAGATTGCAAGATTAAAGATTCACTATGAGTGGATCGATCAATGGCAATGGTCATCAACGACCAAGTGATTATTACAGTCTTACCCAAGAATTCAATCTCGTGTAAAGATGAATCTTGCAATTGACAATGTAACTCTCATATACCTTAATGGGGGGAGTTCAAAAATCAAGTGAAGATGGTTCGTGAAACCACTTGTGGTCTCTCCTTTCAACTAACAAAGGTGGAAATTGATGATGGAATTGAAGATGGCTGTCAAAATGGAAGTTTCAACAACAAATATGCTAGATGGGAAACTGTGGTCTATAGACATTCAAGACCATTTATTCAAAAATGTAATGTCAATATACATAGAAGAGATGCATGTTATGCAACTTACGAAGTTCCCATTTCCCAACTACTTTATTGATTATATGAGTTTTCTTATGACATCACAATTACTTTACTACCTACAGTGTGTATAGTGATATACATAGGTATATGATTTATTCAAAAGTGTAATGTCAATATACAAAGGCAAAAGAAGGGATCAAGATTTTGCAACTTAAACAAGATGATTTGCAGAGCAACAAGTCCCTACCAAAAAGTCAGGAAGTTAGTGAGGGTTCTGTGATAAGGCACACAAAGCAAGTGAGGGTTTTTTGGTAAGGCACTGAGTGTGTATCAAGATTTCCTTTTAACAAAAGAGAAAAATCAAAACCAATAATTGATCTAGTTCACTCAATGGTTATAGTTACTATCTCAACAACAAAGCAAGTAGCAGTAGAAGCAAAGACGCAGATAAGGGTGGAGACAAAAGCAGTGGTTGAAGTACTAAAAATCAAGCCAATTTAACCAGTTAGTTAGTTAATCAACCTACACCACTTAGTAAGCCAATCAACCTAATTGACCCAGTAGGAGTTGAACCAATTGATTAGCTAGCAGCGGTTATTGTTTCTTTATATGAATAATGTAAAATTACAAGGTTAGAATGGGTTAAGAACTTTATATGAATAATGTAAAATTACAAGGATAGAATGGGTTAAGAACCTTATACCAGCTAGGTCGTTTTGTGCACTAACATTGTGATAAGATTATTGTTTCACATGCATAGAGCCATACCTTCAATGTATATAAATCAATCTATAATGTGATTGAGGAACGTTATATCCATCAAAAATCATTATCTTATTTGTAAATTGTAATTATCGACTAAGTACACAACCTACTTTCTTCCATCTTCAATAATGTGGAGTACTTACACCTCAATTCTAAATTTATTTTGCTCATCTATTGTTACAAGGGACATTAACATCCCCTACAATAGGGGCAGGGACTATTTTTGTGTGTGGATATGGCTAATAATCTGTATTGATTGTAAACAATACATATCTTGGTTGTATTTGAATCAAATACATACATGGGCATATCAAGAACATATGAAAATATGAAAATATGAACATCTTCTTCAAATATGAAAATATGGACAATAATTATAAGAAACATAAAACATATATTATAATAATAAATAAATGCAATTAATGCAAATAAATTATTTTTTTTCGACATATTATAAAAAAAAATCACAATACCGGTGAAATACAAAATGAAATACGTTTGATTATGTTTGTTCTCATTTCTTTCTTTGTTAAGTATAGGATAGGAAAAAGGGGGAAAGAAAGAAAAGACAAAATTCATGTGGGAATGTGAAAGTGAGCAATCTATTCTTTCCCATGTTTCCCTTGAATGATATAAATAACTAACCTTTGCTATTTAGTTCCATCATGGGTAGTTATTCCTTTGAGAAGAAGCATGAAGCAGTTCGTCTCACCGAGTCTATATAGATCGGTCCTTACTTCCCCTTATTTGCACGTAAAATCGTTTGTATTAAACTAGAGATATTTGACATGACACCTTTATTTACATGTAAAACCATATGTATTAAACCAGAAATATTAGGCATGACTCTTAGAAAGCAGGACATGTAAAACCATATATGTTCAATAAGAGACATTAGACATGACACGTGAATGGTTTGTTAGTTAGTTAGGTTGCCACACGAATGGTTCGTTGGTTAGTTGCATTGACACGTGGATATCAATATTTTGTCTCATATACCACGTGGAAGTAAACAACTACCAATGACCCATCTTTTGACTGCAACCTAAATTTAGTTTGAGGGGTTGGTTCTTTCTCTCCTCCCCACCCATTTGAATTCCTTCACTGAATTACTTTACTCCTGCTCCCATCTGTGCCTTTGATTCAAAATATGTTGGTGGCATTCTTTGACATATGGGGGCAGCAGTAGTACAATCCCAAATCGATCGTTAATCATCATATAAGGAAGGAAAGCGACCTTAGAAATTAGGTAGGTGTGGGGGTTAATTGATGGTTGGGTTCTTTCCATACACATTCTTTCATCACTTGAAAAACCGCCTGGCTGCTCCTTCTCTTGGGTTTTGATCTCGATTTGGATCTTCACTCGAATCCTCTGGAACTAGATCATGCTTTTCAGGCACTACATCTGAAATAATCTGGAACAACTACAAGAACCAAAACTGTAAAGGATCCAATTACTAGGTAGAAAAGACAACTTCAAAGGTAAAACTAGATTACCAGGTCAAGTCAGTGATATTTAAACTTTTGTTGCATGAAACTTCTTAGTCCATAGACTGAAAAAAAAAATTAAGTCTTAATACTCTACTTTGTAGCTAACTATTGCTCATTACTTATTAAAATAAAAAGTTCCACATCTCATAAAATGAGGAGCGGGTTTCAAGCCTATATTTAAGTACATATCTTCTATATATCTATGAGCATGTGAGCGATTGCGAAGCAAAAGGAGAAAAAATAACATCTTCCAACAATTGTACTAGTTGTAACCAGGCTCCATGTGGTGGTAATACTTTTATGGTGTGTCCTACCACTTGCATAAAAATAAAACAAGAAAAAAACATGGCCTAAACTTGATCTTAACTACTTGATTTCTACATAAAAGGGAACCTTTTAAAGCTCATTTCTCGAGAAGTTTTTTAAAACTGGATTTGAAACTCTGCCATTTATGTGTAATGTTTGTCTATGCTTTTCACCAATAAATTACAAGTTGGGAAAAGGAAAAGGCCAAAGAAAATGAAAAAAATGTCTAAGATCAAGCACAATTGTAACACCCTGTTTCCACCAATTTGTAATTAATCATAAAATGAGAATTACCATGCTAATGCCTAAGGAAAATGTAAATGTATTATTGTTTGAGTTGCCAATAACTGACTGTGGGGGTGAAGCCTTGAAAGTACTGGCCATGATATCACTAGAGGAAGAATGTGAGGACTATAAGAGAGGGTTCATATATCAAATGACCCCAAAATCTCCCATGATAAAGATGACAAACCTCCTTCGAATCCTAAGAAAAGGAAAACAGTCAATGAAGAAAGGACGGTGGTTGAATCACCAACCACCCCCATGAATGGAAACATGGGCTGTCAGCCCGAAGTGTTGTAGGGACCTGCAGACTTGAGCTTCCTTCTGACAGAAGGAACCAGGATAGGTCAAAAAAACCTTCCTAGGTAAGAGGGACACAAACACGGGAGGCAGGGGGAGGAGACAAGGAGCATAAGCTCGCAAAGGAGAGACGTGAAGCCCTCCAACAATTGACAAAAATAGAAAGTCGTGAGCTTTATGCGGGGGGAGCATCTGAGAAACCTAGTTGAGGCCACGACCGAGTGAGGAAACTCCGGGTTGCAGCAAACAGGACCTGAACAGAAGCTGAAATAGAGAGAGAACCCTCGAGAACTATGAGAATTCCCTGGTGATATCATGGCTTGGCACGGGGGTGGCCAAAGTGCTAAGAATGAATGCCTCTGTGCCTATGGTCGGGTGGAAGGACGAACACCCACAGTCAGTTGGTTGGCGACAACCTATAATAGATAAGCATTTTCTTACTCTGTGTAATTTAGCTAAAACTGAGCATGAATTTGGTTATACTGTGTATTTTTCAAGAATTGTGTTTGATTTCTGAATGGGTATACTGTGTCTCTTTCCTTACTGCTCGACTGTATGATTAGGCCAGTAAGAGATTATATGGATAGGACGTGATTGGTACTCGTAAATGCTTGTGTCTCGTGGCGGCTTGAGTTAGGGCCCCGAAATGTGAGTTCGTCGACCTTAGGCATAGTCTCATGTACACATGCCAACCTTCCTAGTCGTCCAGAGTCCCTTGGAGGACTAATTTTGTTAAAGCTCGAGAGAGGTAGTGTAGTTATGCACAAGCTCCCTGCGAAGCAAGTAGAGACCGAGACTCACTCAAGTCCTAGACTTGATGAATGAGTGCAAGGGGTGCGTGGAAGACTATTCTAAGAGTCAAGTCGAGGAGAAAGAGCACAAAGCTCGTAACTCCTTCATAGATGAGAAAACTCAGGGAGGACAACACTTTTTGTAAGTGCTGACGAGACCCAATAGTCGTCTTGCAGTAGAAGATCGAAGGCAGAAACCTTTGAGACTTTGAAATCTTCTAAGGAAAAAGGAAGAAAGCGTGAGCTCAGGGAGGAGCTAAAGTTACCTTCAGATCTCGCGTGGATAGCCGATAGCCATTGGATCTAGGAGAAGCTGCACGAGGTTTAAGCCTCGCATACGCAAAGGTGAGGTTTCGTCAAAGTCCCAAAAAGATCAGGACCGTCCATCTCAAAGGACACGTGGCAAAGACCCGAACCCATCGGGGTTTCGGATATCGGAAGGTTGAAGGACTAAGATCGTGGAGTCGCTACATCGTGAACTCCCGGTCCATGAAATCCCGATACGGGAGTGGAGCCATCGAATTTCAGTGTTTCGGCTATTCGGAGTTCGGGATGTAGAGGCGGCTGTGGTTTTGGTACCGAGAGTTTCAAACTCCCAGTACATGAAAACAACGAAAGGATCAGGACCATCCATCTCAGAGGACAAGTGGTAAAGATCCGAACCCATCAGGGTTTCAGATACCGAGAGGTTGAAGGACAAAGAGTTTAGTCGCGGGGGATTCACAGAATCGCAAATCCTGAAGTCCCAAAATAGTATAGTGTGATTAGAGTTCGACGCTTCGGAGGTCCGGCTCCTGGAAAACCCAGGAGCGAGATCTCCTGTCTTCGCACATCGCGAAATCCCGACTTGCGAAACCCCGAAATGAGCTTAGCGAGGAATACAGGCTTCGGAGTTTCGGCTCCCGGGAAACCCAGGTGCGAGACTTCCTGTCGTTGCATATCGCGAAATTCCGACTAGCGAAACCCCGAACTGAGCTTGGTGGATATAAGGTTTTCAGTGTTTTGGCACCCAGAAAATCGAAGGGTATGAACCCCTTGTCTTCATGTATCGTGAAGACTCGGTATGCGAAAACCTGAAAGGTGCACGCGGTGGAGGTTTTAGGGAAATCTCCGAAAGGAGAGTTCGGTAATTCGGTTACTGGGAAAACAAGAGGTAAGAGTTCTGAACTCTTGACCTATAAAAACCCTGAAATCCATCTGTGCCATTGGATTAGGAGAGGCTGTGAGTCGTTGATCTCAGGAGAAGGAGGACCGGAATTTCGGTACTTTGATACTTCGGATACTGTGAGTATGAGAGAACAAGGAATTGGAGCAACAACATTCACAAAATCCTGAAACGTGAAATCCCAAAAGCGTTTGGAGGAGTAATGTCGGGTCACAGAATAGGGACAGGTCTCGGCATACCGAGGTTTGAGATTTCAGGAGTTTCGAGGACAAGGAACCGGGGCGCTTTGCGTTGAAACTCTCGAAATCGCGAAACGCGACGTATTGTTGGAGTGGAGCTGTGGTCTCAAGATTTCAGTACTTCGACATTTCGGGTTTCCATACGCCTAGTTTGTTTGACCTGTGGTCATAACCAACAATCACATGGAGGTGGACAAAGGAAGAACTATCATGCGCTAGCCCCCCCTAGATTTTCAGGGATTCTATCCCTCGAGAAGAGGTGATTTGTTTTTTATTATGCCGTAGCGGGTGTGTGACAAATTGGTATCAGAGCATGGTTACAACACTTGGTCTGCTTGGGCTCATGTACGATCCAGGTAAGGAGATATTGTTATCTGCATTTTCTCTTTAAGGAGAAGGACTGCAGAATGAAACTATAATTTGGAAATTTTTGTAACCCTCTGTTAAAATGGTAACTACTCTTATAGGAGTAGGGATGCACTGATCATTATTACTGATAAGATCTGAGTGCAAATAACAGAGGTGGAATAAATTGTGCTATGGAGCTACACGATCAAGACAAGGGACATGAACTAAATTGTTTTGTTATAGTGTGACAATGGCTACCTACTAAAACAGGTAGAGTCTCTTGCAATTGAGATGGCTGGTTAGGTAAGAATTAAGATCCAAATGAAAAACTCCTTCATGATTTAGGAAATCTGGTAAGGACTGGTAGGATCCTTAGAAAGTTATAATTACTACATTATTAAAAGACTAAACCTTGAGCATATAACTCCTCATGATTGAAAGGACTGATGAAAATATGTAATGTCAGATTACCTGACCTATAATGGTTAGAACCGACAATAAGGATAACCTATTTGAGCAAGATTAAGAGGAGTCCTTTGGGACTGTTGTTAATTCCCAAGAGTGGCCCTTGTTGGTTGTTCCCATAAAGAGAGGGTAACACCCGTATGAGTTATGACTATGAGATTAGTCCTTAAAAAGATCAGAAGAGATAGCGGGAGAAATCCTTCAGAAAATAATTTTGAAGATTGGATGGGATTGAGAGTCAAGATCCATTCAGAAAGAACCGAAATGTTTCGAGCTGTTCGATCTCGGAGAAGTAGTGCATTGGTTAGTTGCGAAGAGATACCGGAATTTCACAAAACCAAAGGGCTTGGGAGAAGCAATGAGAAGCTCGTGAAAAGATCATAGCCCTTGATCAAGGAGCGATCTGGACCATTGATCGTCCAAAGAGAATTTTGCAATTTCGGATACTGGGAGTCCGAGAGGTAAGAATTCGAGAGACTAGAGGGCCTGGGCTGTGAAGTCCCGAAAGCGTCGGGACCATTCATCGCAAGAGGACAAGTGGTGGAGGATTGAGGTTTCGGGAAAATCCCTGAAAGGAGCCATTTCGGCACTCCGGGTACCGGGGATGCGAAGGGAAAGAGTTTAGAAATCTTGACCCCCCCAAAAAAAACCGCCGAAAAGGGATCAGGGCTGTAGGATGCGGATTGGATCGTGGTTGTTGATCTCTCAATAGCGGTCACACCTGGTATCGGATGTCGGGGATCAGTATTTCGGGAATCCAGCAGACATAAAGTCGGAGTGCTTGACATTGAGAGTTTCAAAGTCACGAAACGCAACGAGCCAGGGAGACACCTTCTTGAAGGAGAAAGCCCGAGATCGATATTTTGGCTTTTCGGAGATCGACACTTCGATCGTTCCAAGGACTTAAGAGTCGTGGCTCTTAAAATTTGGAAAACCCCGAAGAAGACTACGGTCACGGGGAAAATGGTCACATGGACCAAGGATTGGCCAAGGCGGGGGGCTAATCGACCATTGAAGTCGTTCTCAACATTTTGGCCTATCGGATTTCGGGGAATCGAGGAACCGGAGTTTCTTGCAATATGAATCCCGAAATCGCGAAACACGAAGCGCCTTTTTGTTCGGATCGTGGTCACCTCCGGTGGTCGCATGAGGAGAAGGCGTAAGCTAGTATGATGAATATGCATGAGTTGAATGCATTGCAAAGCTTCATAATGGGAAGCCTGGTACTAATACCAGTAAGGTATGACTGATACTAAACGTGCGAAGTAATGCACACTGATGTAAGAATATAGTTATAAAGCAAGTAGTGTTTTTGCCCAGATTGAAGGAATACCGTGGATGCATGACTCTGCTCTGAAGAATCATGAAAGTTTTGTCTTGAACGATAGCTTAAAGGGAATGTAATCCATCTCCCCAGGAAAAGCCAGTACAATTAAATGAAAGAGTAAACGAGTAGGGATGCTCTTTTTTCATGATAAGAGGCAAATGTTTATGACTTTGAAGATCACATGAGAAGGATTGTGAACAATCCTGAGTCGACTGATTTTAAAATAAGAAATGTATGTAGGCTATGAAATATACCTATGTTCGCTACATGCAGGCTAGGATTATGAAAGTGGTTAAGTACATCATAGATGTAAGTTAACAAAGATGCATGTTTATATTCCTTAAGGGGAATATTTGATAGACCACTAAAGCTAACTCAAGGTTGAGGCCATCACAATAGTGATGGATATGCAACCAGGAAGTTGCATGCCGAAGGAATTCCCGGAGGAGGAACGGTGTAAGGACTTTGTCAGGAGAACAGAGTCACGACCCTGATAATTGTTGAAGGTTGGACAATGGGCTGCAAGGCCTGTCCATATATATAAGAATCCTGGATTTCAATGTGAAAGAATCATGTAATTAATAGAAGACTAACAACTGGATATGGATCATTCTGATAACCAAATGGAAGTGTGTAGGATGCACACGATCATGATCCATTATGAGCAAAGAGTTTCTATTAAAGCATGTTGCAGTATCCCAAAAGGGGTTAGAGTGAGACCTTAGAGATAATGTGACTGGGCTGAAAATCCCCAGGCGATGTACAAAGAATTTGAAGAAGGGGAGAGCCCTCAATTCTTTCCTTGCTGTGTATTATGTTTTTCTATGAGATGAGAAAGTTAATACATTGATGAACGAAAATGTTTTGACACCGTAGTGATGATGGCTGTAATACTGTGAAAAATGGTTGAGGACTGTAGTGTGGCACTCATGAAAACATTAAGGACAGTGTGATGAAGTACATACACATATGTTGTGACATGTCTGGAAATATTTTATTAATTTAAATGCTATGATACTTGCATTTTAATCTACATGACGACTAATGTGCCTATGGTGTATGTCATGTGTAGAAAGAAATATTATTGGAACTATTGAGAAAGACAGTTGCCAATAATGAACAACCTCAAGCAGAGGGTGATCATGGAAAGGTTGGGGTCGAAGGATTGTTGATGGGACTGTGAAAATCCCGCTAAGGCACTATTGATGAGGTAGAGAATAGAAAGAGGGTGCTAGCAGCCAAGAACTGGTATAAAGATATTTGTGCCTATGTGGCACAAGGTAAGAAGGGATTTGGTAAGAACCCTTCTAAAATATTTTATCATCTTAGTGTTATGCATAAACTGGAGAGGCAATTGTATGCCTTGGATACCCAGGTAAGATATGACTCAGGATGAAGAACCTGAATAATGGAGGTATGAACCTCTAGTAGTAAACATTGTTTGTAAACCTTGAAAGAATTCATGAATTGATATGTCATGAATGCATTGACAATCAAGGAATGCGTAAAGGCATTCATGTGAAAATTTTGAGTTCATGTGTATTGATTTGGGATCGTGATCGACCTATAGCAGG
>JASDQU010501653.1:41755-53590 GCA_032191745.1 Picea mariana | reverse complement strand
TTGGTTGAGTCATAAGTGGAACCTTAGTAAACTAGGAGATTTTATCAGGTACTTGGAAATCCCTTTTGGTTTGCAAATCTAAAATTTCTCTTGTAGATTAGTGGCATTGGATCATGGCCATGTTTGCGAACAAATTCCCCACCTTGATCTTTCTCTTATGGGAAAGTTATGGTTGTTGACAAGATCCTAGTAGTTGGGCACATATATTATCATTCCTACTTGTTCATTTCTCAAGCATCTTGCAAATGGTTGCAACAAATTCTTATAATCTTTCTTTGAGGTAAGAAGAAGGCTCAAAAGGACTTCCATTAGATGTGTAGGTGGTCTACTCATTGCCAAAAATCTAGCAGCACCATCCAAAATCATCAAAGTCATTAAAAATTTGCAACATCCCTTTCTCTAGGGATGTCCAGATAAGGAAAGAAAATGGGTCTTGGTGATTTGGAACTTTGTATGTATTTGTAAATGGGTAGGAGGACTTAGAATCAAAGACCCCCATACCATGGTGATGCAGGAGCATCCTTGGCCTCAAGCAATTCGCATCAACCAAAAACATTTCAATTTCATGTTAGCAAATGTAGGTTGAAATAAGTGTTGTAACTCCAGTTGTTGCAACACATCAAGTGTCGAGATTCCAGTTGTTGGAACATGGTGCTAAATTTTAGTTGTTGCAACAACATGCAACATATACAGTTGTTGTAGCATTGTGAAGATGTTGTTGCAACACCGTATGAAATCTCAGTTGTTGCAACATCGTGAAGTGTTACAACCCCAGGGGTATGCATATTCACGTGGCATACTCCACGTGTCTTGGGTGGATTTTTGTGGGATATGGCCGAAAAATTTAGGAGGAAGGCGGTTGGAAAGAAGTGATTCATAATTTGGATTGATTGTAATTGCCCAACGTTCCAACACATTCGGATTGGGAAAAAAAAACAAGAAATGGTTGGAGAAATGGAACAATCAAAACGGTTCAACTGCCAAGGAATGAGAGGATAAAGGAGACATAGGACAGAAAAAAGAGGACTTCAGTTCAGATAAGAAGATGATAGAAGAGAGGAAATAGAAAAGGGACGTCTATGGGAGAAATAGAGTAGAGGAAAGGACACCATTTTGGGTCACAACGTGGGACAACAAACACACACCCATTCGCTGAAATAAGAATTATAATTGTGACAAATTTGTCTGGTGATGTAATGAGATTGTAAAAGATAAATTTGTCATGTTAATCAAATAAATTTCAACTCCTTTCTAAATGGTGTTGTTGCTTGTTAGTTTCTTTTGTTCCTATGACTGTAATTCATCATGGCATTCTTTAAGTTGTTAAAATTTTGTTGACGTTGTTAGTTGTTAGTTGTGCACTCTACGGGAATAAACTAGTTCTGTAGTTGGTTGTGTACAGGATCGAGAGTGACTACATCAAGTGGTATTAGAGTAGGTTTAGCTCCTAAGTTGTGGGAAACAATGCTCGAAATTCAGGCTTGTGAATGTTATTCCGAGTGAGGGATGCAAGACAAATTGTAAGGATGTCACGATGAAGAGAAGTGTTGATGTATTTAGAATTAGACAGGTACTTCCACATTGGCTTGGTGTCTAGCATGTGGAAGTCATCACTATTACCTCTCAAAACCTTAGGAAATTCACTTTATGAGTTAATAATTAAAGTGAATGACCTTTTATGATTAATGGAGTTTAATTAAGTTAAATGCCTAAGTTTTTGGCATTAGTAACTTAAGTGAGTTGATTAAATCCTAGCCATTAGATCTAAAGTGAAGGGGATATCTAATCTCATCCCTTGAACACTTTAGGAGATCTAGGGTTAACTTAACATAATGAAAAGCAGGGTAAGTGAGAGGATGAGACACACATAGAGTGAGGAGATCTCATTGATTGGGTGAAGAGGACATTTCATCCAAGTGTGAGTGGGTAGGATTCGAGGAAGGAGCAAAGGAGAAACAAGAGATATAACAACCAGGTAGGGTAGGCTATTTGTTGCATTGTATTTTCCTTAGATGGCCATTATCCCAGGACAGGATCCCAAGATTTTATTTAATAAAATCAACTCATGTGCTAGTTTTCCCTTCGAGGTTTTTCAAGGGTGTTTACCCATAAATGTTTTTGCAATGTGTATGGTTTCATTTTTTATGCTTTCGTTGTAATTTGTTAAAAGCTACTTGTGCATTTATTAATAAGTCATTTATTCAAAATAAATTGTCGAGTGTTAGGTTAGGAAAACTAACATGGTATCAGAGGTGTGTTTTTTAAGGAAACTAGATTTTCCAAGATCAAAATTATTTGCAGCGAGAATTTTTTTTATTGCAGGTTTGCAGGAAATTTTTTGTTTGCAAACTCAGTTGTTGGGTAAAGAGTAAAACCTATAAAAAAAGGAAAATCATATAGTCATATGACTATTGTACGGATTGTACGGATTGTACAACCGTTGTACGACGTATAGATTGGTGGCTACAAAAGATCCACGCGTGAGTATTGGGTCATGGACGCGGAGCTGCAACTAATCGAGTAAGCCACGAGCTGAGAAGGGAGCGACTGAAAGACAGGTCTAGCAGAGATAAAGCACATGGAATGCATACAGCTGCCAACAAACAATGTCGGTAGAGGAACAAAGATAATGAGATAAGGAGCTGAGTGCGACTCAGGATTTGTAACAAAAACATTCTCCCAGTTGGGTCCCGCTACCACCTTGCATCATTCCCTATTACCAAAACTTACAACATGCTCTAATACCATAATGTAATGTCCCTAGCTTATTGTTGAGCGATGCTACTCCAAAAATCAAGTGCTCAGATTCTACTCTATAACATTGGTCTGTGTAGTAATATTTAAAGTAACACGCATGACCCCAAGTGGGGTTGCACCACACATAATTTCCTCTTCTGACATAACTTATAACAACGGAAGTAACTCAATACAAATGCGTGAACAAGCATGCTAAGCACCCAAACATTATTGCGCGTGAAAATCACTATGAACACGTGATCACTATTGTGTGCACAACCATTCTGACATCACACACAGATTATGTTCTCCTTGTGCACACAGGTTGCTTCTCCTGCACACACCATGAATCCAACCTCTCGCATGCATGGGGTACTCCTGCGTGCACGACCATTCTAGCCTCCCTCATAGTCCCATGACTATTAATATAAAGTTAACTTAACAATAATAACCAATAATAACAGTCATACACAACTTGCACATCTACAATATTGAATATCAACACCACACTTACGTGTTCAAGCAACATTATACAAAATGACAACAACTACTTATATATAATATAATACAAGAAACAAACCATAGCAGACATAAGTAAATAACACGTAGTAAATTAGACAAACACATAAAGAACATTTATCTTTAATGAAAAGTCACCAACTGTGCATAGAACTCAGACGTTCCTCCCAACCATAGACTCTATTGCTCATAAGATTTCAACAACAGGTCACCCCCAAGCTGGGGCATAAACTCCACCAGGGTAAAATGATTCCTAATGCCAGGCTAAGGTTTGATAATAATGAAATTGATCAGTCCAAGGTACCCATTGCTGCAACTAGTCTACAATCCCTCATTCCCCACATGCTTATCCCACCTCGGGAAGTGTGCCCCTTCTTTTCTCAATAGTCCTTCGACTTCCCCACTTCCCTTCCTCGGCTTCAACAACAGGTTGGGTAGGAAGTCTTAGAGCACTGCAACTAATGCCCAACACGCCAAGGAACAATTCCTAACAAAACTTTCACCTGGAGAGAATGCTCACTGGCCTGACAACCCGCTTCTTCGACAACAAAACTCTCAGCTAGAGAGAATTATCACAGGCCTGACAACTTACCTCTTTAACAACCAAAAATCTCACCTAGAGAGAATGCCCATGGGCCTAACAACCCACCTCTTAAACCACAACCATTTTTTTTTCCAAGCACGTGGTTAAGCAATGACAGTCAGTTACAATAAGACCTGATTCCTTTGCAGAGGAAAGTTAGTCTCCAGATGACAAAATGAGTGAATTATTTTCCAAAATACACTAAGGCCAACAATATATATTGCATGCCTAAAACTTGACATGTGTCACCTTCATAATTAACTTTATCCACTTGGTGACTCGTTCCCATCCCTCGGGAACTTAGGATAAATAATTGTCTATAAAATACACTTTTTCAAAAATATTAATAAAATATTCCCCTAGACTTAATCCCCCTTGGCTTAGCCCCCACTTTTCCATTTTTTGGTGGATTTTAGCCCCCGTCTCTTTTCATCTGGTTTGTTTGTGCGCAATGATGTGATATTATTAATAACTTGGTCATCTTTGTGCACTTACTCTGGTGTGTGAAACACTATGGAATGTGCACACCCTTCCCTTAGTGTGCAATCCATACACACTTACTCAAGTGCACGCAACACTATGGAATTTGTGCACTCTTTTCTTTGACAAACAAACCTTGCACACTACTCAGGTGCACGCAAAACCACCATTTGGTGCCAATGACTCACCAACCTATACACACACACACACACACACACTTGGTGCCAATGGCTCACCAACCTATATGTATAATTACAAATGGGGTTCGGATTAGGGACATTATATTCCCCTCCCCCTTTTTTATGCACCGTCCTCAATGCACTATATACACATGTACAAACAAAATTTTAATTTTTTTCAAAAATATGAGGATAATCTACTTGCATAACATCCTTGCATTCCCAAGTTTCATCCTCGGGACCGTACCAGGTCCATTAGACCTTTACTAGCTCTATGACTCGATTCCAGAGCTTTTTGATTTTCCAATCCAATATGAAAATCGGCTGTACTCGAAAATCGCCTTTTGGCTCCACTTGAATCACATTCCAATCAGTAATATGATTAACATCAAGTACACACTTTTTAAACAATGATACATGGAAAACATTATGAATACACAAGGATGCAGACAATGCAAGCATATATGTGACATGACCAATCCTTGATAGGATTTCAAATGGTCCACAGTAGCACGTTGCCAACTTAGAACAATTTCCCAATTTCAGGGAACTGTGTCTGGCTTTTACTTTCAAAAACACGTGGTCACCCACTTTAAATTCCTTGTGGGTTATACCTATATCTGCACAGCTTTTCTATTTATCTTGGGAAACCTTTAAATTCTTCCTTATCTTCACCACCTACTCTTCCATTTCCTGGAGCAAATTTGGTCCAACCACTGCGCGGTCTGCTGGGTTATCCCAACTCACTGGTGCGTTGAAATTTTTTCCATAAAGTGACTCAAATGGGCTCATCTTTAAATATGCTTGATACCCATATTGTAAGAAAAATCTACCAAGTGAAGTAGTCTTCCCATTTTTATGGTTTATCCATCACATTCATCCTAAGCATATCTTCAATCACTCAATTTACCCTCTCTGTCTATCCATCTGATTGAGGGTGATATGTTGTGCTAAAGTTCAGATTTGTCCCAAATCCTTTGAATAGCCCTTTCCAAAAGTTCAATTTGAACTTGGAATCTCTGTCAAAAACAATTTTCTTAGGTACCCCATGCAGTGTAGAAATTTCTCGCATGTATATTTCGGCAATATTGGCTGCTTTGTGTGCTGACTTCACTGGAATAAAATGGGAAGCTTTAGTAAGCTTGTCCACTAATACCATAATAGAACCATGTTGCTTAGTAATCCTAAGCAGCTTAGTAATGAAATCCATGGTTACAACTTCCCACTTCCACTCAGGAATGGGCAAAGGTTGTAGCAAACTGACTAGATGTATGTACTCAGCCTTGACCTTTTGACATTCAAGGCATCTGGCAATAAAATCAGTAACTTCATTTTTTATGCCTGGCCAATAGTATTGTTTTTTGACTGCTGCTATTGTCTTCTGGAAGCTTGGATGTCCTACATAAGGAACTTTATGCATCTCTAACAATAACAGATTTTTCAACTCTCGAACATTTGGCACATAAACTCTATGCCTATACATGAGGATTCCATCCTCTTTTAGCTCAAAACCTTCCACTTTCTATTGCAACATACTTTTTTGCAATTTCATCTTTATGTCCAAATAGCGTTGATCTGATTTGGAAACCTCAAAAAAATTGTTGCTCAAATCTGATTTGTATGTGCTAATGGATGTAGCATGCATTTCATGCACCCTCATGCTGAGTGTGTCAGCCACCTTGTTATATTTTCCTCTGATATGCTTTATGTCAAGGTCATATTCACTGAGGAATTCTAACCACCTGCTTTGTCTGGAATTTAAACTTGGCTATCCAAATAGATATTTCAGACCACTATGGTTTTTTTCTCAACTCAAATCTTTTACCCATGAGATAGTGTTGCCACATCTTCAAGGCATGCACTACGGTTGCCAACTCTAACTCATGAGTAGCATAGAGCCTTTCACGATCTTTTAGCTTTCTTTATTCATAACATATCACATGCTTGTTCTGACTAAGGATTCCATCGAGTCCTTCCTTGCATGCATTTGCGCACACAACGAAGTCTTCATCTGGATCAACAATCCTTAGTATTGGCACACTAGTCAACAAACTCTTCAAGTGTAAGAAACTCCTCTCACAATCTGAAGTCCACTCAAATTTCACACCTTTCTTTTGCAAGGATTTACTTGGGTGCGCAATTTTTGAGAAGCCTTCAATAAATAACCTGCAAGTCCCATGAAGGACCCCACTTCTGTGACATGTCTTGGTGTTGGCCATTCCTCAACAACTTTTATCTCTGTTGGGTCCACAACTATCTCTGAGTTGTCTTTGGTTTCCCAATCTTCCCTGGTTGATACAACCATCATGCCGATGGAATATTCAGTTGACACCCCTCCTCTTTTAGAGAGTGATGCATCTCTTGACCTTGTTGTCTCGCATCCTGTTCAACCAGCAGTCGTGTCGATGCAATCTTCGACCGAAACCACCCCTATTTCTGGGGGTGATGCATATCTTGACCTTGTCGTCTCGCATCCTATTCAACCAATGGTTGAAGAAGTGGTCGTGCCAATGCAATTTTCGGTCGATCTTGCTCTTCTAGTTCTAGTTCTATACCTTCTATACTATGTCATTAGCATTTTTAGTACTGCATCTTCTAAACAAGAGAGAATTTTACTCTCCCCGAGTACTTTCCCTTCAAGTCTTGGAGACATTCCCTTTTATTGGGATCATCTTGTGGGGTATCCAATGCCTCCACCTATGTCTTTTCAAGTAAGAGACATTATCCGATATATAACAAAGACGATAACCTCTGCTAGCACTTTATCCTCCTCGACTTGGAGAGACTTGGGTTTTCCCAAGCTTGTGTCAGTTATTCGTAAGATGCTGACCTTTCACAGAAGTTCAACACGGGAGCCTTGGCCTCCCCCATGACATGCCGCCTAGAAACTCCCAAACGAGTCTGATTTAAGTTTTTTTCCGACTCGTCTAAAAAATGAAAAGATTTCCGAGTGAATTTGTCCCTTTCACACTCGTTAAATTGGACTTGAAAGGTTGTGAGTCTTGGTTAAGCTCTTTTTCGACTCATTTTCAAAACGCGAAAATATTGTCGAGTGAACTTGTCTCTTTCACACTCGTAAATTTGATTTGAAAAGACGTCTATTTGGTACAAGTTTATCCCTTTTTCAAACCAAGTAGACTAAGATTATGAAAAAATGACATTTTTTGGCGTTAAGTTGTGATTGCATCTCATGCCCTTGCTTGCAATATTGAGCCTATAGCCGGTTCTCGCTTTGCGTTATAAACCGTTTGTCTTAGCAATTTTTCATCCTCAACCAAGCAGAGATTCATTTATATCTATCGCAATTTGACACCCTCTGCCCAAGAGGGAACATTCCCCTGAGTGTCCATCTCCCACATGCACCTCCTTGCATTGAGCATAGGTATGTTCCATTGCTAGAACTAGTTTTTCTTATTTGAAACACTCGTTTCCTCCTATGTATCATAGCATTCATTTGACTATGAAAAAACAAAAAAAGACAGGCGGGAAGGGAGTATTATCTTCTATTGACAGTAGTCGTGTTGCCTTTGAACATAGCACAAAGTTATTGAGTCCATTTGTCATCATAATTTTGGGTTTAGCATGGCCTTAGGAAGCTAAGCTCATTACAGAGAGTTTTCTCCACCGACTGGTTACTCTTCTAGTCCCTATGGAACTTGATCGATGCCTCTTGCATCTCATGGTTTCATCATTAACTCTACGCTGCCAAAGTCTTCCATATGTCTCATGCTCTTGTTCAAAGGATGTCTATCAACCTATGTCGACCATTCCTCAGAAGTCTTGACTTTGCTTGCTGGCCATACCCTCAGTTTGTCTCGGAATCACATGATGTTGTAGTCCTATTACGCACCCTAGTCCTACTTTCCTCATTGGTAGGTAACCTTGAACCCAACAATCGACATTTCATCATTGGTCGTTAACTGGGTGGTTTCCCTTGTGTTCAACGGAAAGACATCTATTCACACATTGGGATTTGTGCAGTGTCTTAGATGCCATTATCCTTATTGGTGGTTTCCTCTTCTTTGTCAACAGTTTTTCTCATTGGCTGCTATTCAGAGGGTCTTTTTCGTGTACCGCTTGCACTTGGCACACGCGAAAGACGCACAGGGTCGTTGTTTTGTGAACATGTTCTTAGTCTAATTTCCTCCAAATAATGAAGCTCTTGTTGTATACCTCGTGTTGAATAATGAGAGATGCCTTAATGCTCTCCATTCAATGGGTCTCCTTCCATCTACTTCAACTCATTTAATCTGGAAACGAGACCTAGAGTCCTATGAGTACCTTGAGGTTTGCAGTCATTAGTGTCAGGTTCTCCCTCCATCGACAGTTGGGAATATATCAATGTCTTCTGATCGATGGATTCTTCAAGTGTTTGACCCCGACTCCTTTATTCACACTTGTAAGAATGTACTCAGTGCCTTGATACCTACTTTCATCATCGGTAGGTTGTCTCGTGTTTGTTAACGATATACCTCAATGACTGGTAATCAAACAATGTCTCATTGTGTTCGACCTCAACTCCTTTATTCACATGATGTAGACTTGCACCTTTGGCGGATTATGTAGAAGACTTGAAGACATCAGTATGTGGCCACAACTTTTCTGAGTTTTTGCTTCCTTTTCATTGGACTGGTACCTATATGACTTCAATGATCATGGGAGATCAGATTGTACTCCATTATATACATATATCTTTAGATTGATTTTGAGACTGCTTCTACTAGGCCTTGTTCATGACTATGACAGCCTTTGGCAAGTAGCCACATTTGTATTTTCCTATTCATGGCCACAGACAGTTGTTTGGTATATTTTCACATGGATCTGCAGTGTAAATCAAATTGGCATCCATGTATGCAAAGTCAGTACAGATTGTAATGAGCAACTAGTCCTTCTAGCTGGTTCCCCATCACTCCACTTTTGGGTTTTTAATAATGTATTTCGGTCATCGTAGATACTCCTCTGACCTCACACATTAGGGGGAATCTGTTATAGCAAGATTTGCCTCACCCTATGCAATATTGCACATAAGGCCTTTTTCCATTTCCCTATGCAGACTTTTCATCCCTTTTTGCAAATCTCAGAGCTAAAAATACATTTTTTCCACATATACGCACCTTGCCTACTATACAACATGTGTATACGCAGGTTGCACCACTAAAGCCCATGTACATCAGGAAATGTGCCCAAAAATGAAAAATGGTGTCAGATTTCCATGTCACGACATGAGATCAATGATCCTTGGCCTTCCATATACTGAAAACACTTTGACTCAACCCTTTAGTTCCACTTGAAGGCTATAAATGGGCCAATTCCGAGTTATGGAAAAGAGGAGAAAGAATTCAACTTTGAGAGCAAAGTTACTCTGGAGCAATTATTCACTTCACATTGAGACTGCATCCCTTTATCCTTTAAGTCTGAACACAGTGTTCCATCCCCAAGCTCTTCCCTTATTGAGTGAGAACTCCATTGTTTCTCTTACATGAGCTTGCCTTCGGTGGAGGATTGAAGTGGTGGAGGCCCAGCTGGAAGGAACTTAGTTTCTCAATTTTGAACCGTGTCGACACGAAAGTCTGTAACTTATTCACTTATGTTGATTACATCTTAATAGAAATACTATTTTCTCGTCCAATTGATATCTTGCAAATATTTGAATTATTAATCCATGGGCGTATTTTTTCTGAATGTTAATGGATTATTCTATTGAATGTGCTAACCTCATATATTATCACCATATGCTTGCTTTGCTTGGTTGTTGAGGACTAGTTGCAGGTGTATTGCTTTGGGTCAAGTGCTCAACGATGGACTTCATCGAACGTAGGCCTTTTATCTTATCTTGCTAGCATATTTGTTTATATAGCATACTTGAGAATAGAGTTGATTTCTACAGTCATTTCCATCTGTTGTGGTTTTCCCCTAGCCATAAAGAGATTTTCTTCGTAACAGGAGGGGATGTAACATCCCCATTTTTAATCCCCATAAATCATAATGTAATTGTGCAACTATGATTTAGGTTGGTGAATTGGTATGCCTCAGGCCAGAGAGCATGTTTTGATTAATATGGGCGAGGACCGAGCTATGTAAATTGTATAATGAATGATGAATAAAAATAATAATTGTTGGTTGCGATATGAGAGGGACAATAACGATGGGGGGTTGTGGTTCCACAAAAGAGGGGGCTAAAGAGGGACCCAAGGGGAAACCCGTGTCATTTGCCTAAGTTAATGTGTCATTACCATCTAATCCTTCTTTGACTTATTAGACACTCAATTTTTGAATGCATGTAAGATGTTGGGTGAGGAAGTCACTTCACCTAGTTATTGAAAGCATGGGCATGAGTACAATCAACCTTGGGAGAGTGAGAGTCAAGAAAGCATGGGAGAAGAAGGAAATTTGAGTATAGGAAGAAGATAGTTTTTTTACATGTTGATTTCTGGAAAATAAGGGAGTGTTGGGTGCTCGGAAGAGCACTATCCATGTTGTGTATGAGAACAACCATTAGAGGATTGAGTTGTTAGCATATGGATTACCTTAGCAATCACAATGTCTCATTGTCACCATTTTTTGTATTATTCATTTAGGATAATAGTCATTTATCCTGAATGATGACTAAGTGAGTTAGTTGGGACTATCTAGCCTAGTCATCATGCATGATTTGAGGATCTAGAGAAAATATCTCTATGAGGTGGCGTCACCCATTGTACTACAAATATGTAGCATTGGTGTGAATATAATAGAGTTGGATAATGAGCCTTTTTCGTCATATTGTTGTTCTTGTGCATATTTTATCATGGCATCAGAGCTCCTTTAGTCTTAAGAGCCTGATAACCTAAGCTTATTTCATGGTAATCATCCATAAGAGGTGTAGGAAATGATTCAAAGCTAAGCATGCAGTAAAAGAAGTGCAAGCACATAAGCTACATCATCGAGAGTGTAATTGGGAATGTAAATCAAGTTGTGATCATCACAGATCTGTTTTGAAAGCAAAATGACAGAGATGGTGCTGTCAAGAGGTGGTGGTTGCCATAATCATAGAGACACTCAAACCCATGAATGGCATCAAGGGAAAAGAATGGTGGTTCTCACACTCATGAATAGCATAAGGCCACACATAGTTGGATCGCGAGCTCACCCTCCACACATCTTGAAGTTAGATTTGATTTCTTATGCTCTTGTTTTCGTTAGAGAAAATGGAAAAGCAAATATCAACATAATTTAATCAAAGTGTTGAAGCTATCATGTTGAGTTCTTTTATTCATAAATTACTTTATGCAAAAAATTCAAAAGGTTACTCTTTTAAAGTGACATATGTATGATTTTTAGAATATAAAATAAATTTGT
>JASDQU010501653.1:0-14551 GCA_032191745.1 Picea mariana | reverse complement strand
ATTTGGTTTTTCAATAATTTTTTTAAATGTGTTTTTTTCTTTATTAAAAAAAAATTTGCAAAGATTTTCTACTTCCTCTTTATTTTTTTTTTAATGTAAATTTCAAAAAAAAAAATTACAATTTTTCTTTCAAGTGACCATTTAAGATCTAAATTTGGGTTTTTTTATTTGCATATGGATTTGTTGTCAAGGCCACAGTTTCAATTAGGTCATAATTAGCTATAATTTTAATGTTTCGAAAAAACATTTTGTTTTATGTAACATTATTATTTTTTATTTATGTGTTGATTTTAAAGTTTTTTGAGTTATTGTATGAGTTTTGAAGGTCATGGTTGAAAAATGTAATTTTGACCCCGTTTGAAAAATGGTGCTACCGTAGCACCACATTTCAATTTGGGGGTTGATTTTCATGTTTTTTTGCAAAAATAAGGTTTTTTTGGGTCAGAGTTCTCGTTTTGGGGTCATAGTTGTCATTAAATCGGTAACTTTGTTATCCAACAAGTAGTGTTTTAGAATAATGAAATCTTTTATGCCATATCTAGAAACCAAATTACCATGTAAGCAACCCACTTATGCCACCATGATCTTCTTGCATTTCTAGCTCAGAATTGTATACATTAGGGAGGATTCTGCAAAATTTCTCATAGTTGGTCGAGTCAGTCTTTCTTTCTTTTCTGGTAAAGACTATTAGCTTATGTATTTCGAATGAACAAGAAAGAATTCTTGATCCAAGCAAGTGTTTAGCTCCTGTATTTCAAACGAACAAGAAATAATTCTTCATCCAAGCAAGTGTTTAGCTATTGTATTCTAAATGAACATGAAATATTTTTCATTCAAGCAATTGTTTTCCCTTGGTTGAGTTCAGTTGCGCTACTCAAAGAAAGAATAACATTTTCAAGATTTGAGATGGTGAAAACCCATATGTCACAGGACATGTCAGCTAGTGAAACGCGAAAATCCCACATATCGCAGAGCATGAGAAAATTGGCAAGGTTGTGGAATATCCTAGCAAAGATATAAGTTGTGAAGATTCATACATTGATCTAACTGATAAATACTTTCTAAAATAAAATGGTAAAAAACTAATATTAAGTCGAATATAACATTAATCCTTTAACATTAAATGTTTGGCAATAATACCCTAAAACATAAGAAAATCTCTTCGATAAATGACATACACCTCGATATGAGGCCAAATAATATGAGAAAGTTTATAATTAGTTTAATTAAAATGATGAACATAATTTTCAAGATCTTATTAGACTAGAAAAAGTACATAATAGATGTTCAGGTTAAAACTTAAGGTAACATATTAAAAAAAATGCATCAATTTGTGCAATTTGTGCATGTGCATAGACTAATAAAAATTACAGCAAGACAATTACTAATATTGCCAATATTGCCAGGCAACGACTATTTCCTAATTACTTTGAATTACATGATTTTCTTTATGAACTCACATATACTTTGTTACATGAAATATGCATAGTGATATAAACATAAGTTATGACCCTTTTAAATATACATAGTAATATAAAACACAAGTTATGAATTTTATAAATGATTTACTTTAACATCCTCACTTAAGGCTTATATTATATATAATTTATTATTTCATAATAACATGTGAATTATGCATAATGATATAAACATAAGTTGTGATCCTTTTAAAGATAAATAGTAATATAAAACATAAGTTATGAATTTTATAAATGATTTACTTTAACATTTTCATTTAAGGCTTATATTTCTTATTGTATTTGTCGATAGGCATGGTATATAGTGTTGAGTTAGGTTTGACTTTTTATTAGTTCATGGCTGACTATAAAATATACACCTTTTTATCCAAAGTTTTAAAAAAAATGATTTATTTTAAATTTTAAATCTCATTTATCTGATATCTTATTGGCCAAAAACTTTGAAGTCTTATTGTTGCCTTCACTTCCCCCAATGTTATTGTAATAAATATTTCTTGTTTTTTATGTATAAAGTTGGGGGCCCATCTTGCAGAATTTATACTAAAAAAATTAGGGCTCGTATCTTATGGCTATCAAACTTCATACGTGGTGGCAGGTATTGCGCATGCCAATGTCATGCATATTGGTTTCATAATAACATGTGTATCGAGCAAGATGTTTATAGTTTGTTTTTTTAGTGATGTCAATAATTGAGAATTAGAAATGAACAATATGATTTATAACCAACATCGTTGATGTCAAGTACGTCGAAATCAACATCAATGATGTCAAATAAGTCGTGGTATTGATCATTTGTTTAACCATCAAATCACTAACCAAATGAGGATCAATGTGGTAAAGGATTTAGCCCTTCTACACTTAGAGTATATTTGTTTTTCCCATTGAACTCACCTCTTCCACACCTTGGTAGGACAAACAAGTGATGTTCTTGTATTGCTTCACAGTAGAAACACCATCTTGATTAGATATAAAAGTTGTTTTACCCTTGATGAGAGTTTTCTTTTCATAAACAACAATGGATAAATAAAACTAGAGTTGTTGTTTTCCTTCCCTTTGCTGCATGCGACTTAAGCCATTTTTCTCTTGGTTGAGGAAGATCCTCCAATCATACATCCGGTAAAATTCAGTAGTACCATTTGGGCCTTTTTTCTCTCTTCCCCTCCAAATTAATGCTACTATCTACTTGATTTCTGTCATTTTTTCAGATTCTCTTTTATTGAATTCTTTTGGTATATTAGTTTTTGTGGACTTCCCTTTCTCTAACATGTTATTTTCATGCATCATGGCTGATTTTTCAACCATAACACAACCCTCATTGCTAATGTTCATATAGGTTTTTGATCTGAAACCGATTGAAAGCATCATTCACTTCATTAATAATCATATCGCCACAGAAAGTCCCCTTATTAGTAACAATATCATTTAATCTATAGACCTTGTGTTTTTAACTATAACATGTAAACATCATTTTCATACTTTTCTTCTAGGTTTAAAACATATGCAACAAGGCCACAAACTTTATATGGCTAACTTGAGCCATTCTTTTGGACCAAGCCTCTCAAAGAGTAGCATCGCCTTTGTGGGAAATCTATTAAGCTAGTGTATTGCAATGTGTATCAGTTCTTTCCAATACTTATTAGGCACCACCTTATGCTCCAACATGAATTTCATCATCTCTACTACAATGTGATTAAGTACTCATTCTATTAAGTATAATGAGTGGTATATTGACATTGAATTCCATCCATTTTACAAATTTCAAAAAAATCATTGGAGCAAAAATCTCCCGTATCTATTTGGGGGATTTTCACAGTTCTACTAGTATCCTTTTTAACCATCATTTTGAAACTTTTAAATTCAATAGGAATATCTATTTGTTTTAGGAAGTAAACCCACATTTTCCTTTAAAAATCATATACAAACAATATTAAATACTTGACATTGGACACTAAAATATCCCTCATTGGACCACCTATGTAAACATGCACCAATTCAAGAACAATGTTTTCTCCCCAAGGCTAAAGCCTTGCCTTCATCGAATACTAACCAATGTTGTTTTCCTATAAGATTGTCTTTGCACAAATCCTCTTCTCTCATTGCTTTAATCTCTAGTAGACCCAAAACCATTTTTCCTTCTGTCAATAGAGAATAATAATGAAATTTCAATTGACCATACCTTTGATTCCAAATTGTGTCGTTGTCTCATCCATTGTTAGCTATTAAAGCATGCAACTTACCCCTTAATTTTCAACCAACTTGCAAAGGCCTTACCTCGGACCATTTTTCCTTCTATCAATAGAGAATAATATTGAAATTTCAATTGACCATACCTTTGATTCCAAATTGTATCGTTGTCTCATCCATTGTTAGCTATTAAAGCATGCAACTTACCTCTTAATTGTCAACAAACATGCAAAGGCCTTACCCCTTCACTTCGATCATAATCATCATCATCATCATGTTTCCTTTGTGTATTACAAAACATATCACATCATGGAAAGTGACATCCAAGTGTGGACTATTCTTTGTAAAGTCACTTACTAAAATTAATTTTTTCTCCAATCCAAGAATATATAAAGTATTCATGCACAATGTGCAATTTTTTTCCCTTCATTTTATTTTGGATATTGATTTCTCCTCCCACAAAATACTCATTTCCAACACCAAACACCACATAGTCAAATATGGTTCTACCTTCTACAAAATTAACAAACCAATCTATGTAGTTATATATAATGATCATATATAATCTTAGATATGCATTGAATCTATCCTCATGCTTAGTTATCTCTCTATTTCTTTGTAGAAATAATTTAAGCTCTCATATGGTCTTAAAGCATAATTTATAAGGTTGTTCAAAATCCGATTCTAAAAATATCATGGATTTTAGAGTTCATGTAGAAGGGAAATAAAAAGTGTTGAAAGAGACGAGGTTGGAGAAAAAGGCATGGAAGGAAGCAATTGGTATGTGGATCTTGGTGGTAATACCACAAGTCTAGTAGGTGTGGCTCCATAAGTAAGAGGATAGGGTTGGAAGTTAAAGTAAAGGCTTACCCACCTCTTCTTTATACATATTTGACATTTTTTTCCAATAGAAAATTTACTCAATTATATTAAGATGATATAATTTGTTTACATATCAGATCCATCGACAAGGATCGATAACATGTGCTGGATAATCCCCAAAAAAAGAAATAACAAGGGAATCTATAATATCGTTATAAAGATAAAAAAACATCTTCTGAACACAAAAAGGATGATTGGATCTCCATAGCTATAAACTGAGATTTCATGAAAAAAAAGATCTCCAAGAATCAAGTTGTCCTGAGAAATGAGAACCTGCCATGAGAGAACCTAAAGGACCACTAACATAGTGATTAGTAAAGACTAAGAAAATTTTTGGGTCCTTCATCCCCATTTATCCACTGTGAAAAGATGATTCTGCTAATAGGTTCCTTCAGTGCCAACTTTGAATGATTACCAACTTCTATGTTAAACTCTCTATAAACATGATCAAAGCTAATATCCTGAAAGGATTTGATCAATTCTTTTATTTTGTCCTTCCATCCTTCCAATGAGATCGATTAGAATCTGGCTCTATCATTCAACCAATCAATTATGACTTTAGAGTCCCCCAAGATTTGAATTCTCTGAAANAATAATTCTGCTCTATTATTTGTGCCTTTTCCACAATTTAATAACCATTTGTATGCAAGCAAGTTTGGGGTCTTTATGATGCCACCAGCTCCACATTTTTTATCGTTCATCTAGGCAGCTCCATCGAACCAGGCAATAATAATATCCCTCTTTGATTGGATCGTTATAGAGCGGGTGAGTAGTAAATTCTGAACTTTATTTCCATTACTAAGAAGGCCTAAGATCTTTGGGATCACTGAGTGTATTGAAGGAGTCTTTTCTTCAAAGATCGATAAATTTCTTTCAATCCATGTGAACCAACAAGTATGTGCTGCAACCAATAATGGAACCGTTTTATCGCTAACCCAGGAATGCTTACAATCTGATAAATTAGTCCCCTTCCAACACAATTTGAAGTTTAGAAGCACCGCCAATATTTCCCATACTGGTTTTGTAAAGACACAATGGATAAAAATATGATCTGTGTTTTCAATTTCTTTCTTGCAGAGATAGCATCGCGATGGTCCTTCCCATCCTCGTAACTTTAAATTTTCCCAGGTCAAGATTTTGTTCTTGGATGCTAACCAGAGAAAACACTTAATATTGAGTTGAAGGTTCCATTTCCAGAAATTTTTCCGCCATCCACGAATATTTTTTAATGCCTGTGTTGATAAAATCGCCTGATAAATGTTCTTAACAATAATTAAACCAAAGTTGTTATCCCCAGTCCAGATAATTTTGTCTTCTCTATTTGGATAAAAGCCCTGGATTCGGTAAGGTTTCTCCGGAAAGTATTCCACTCCATTCCCAAAGCATCATTTAGATTTAACTCCGCGCTTGAAATCCACAAAGATGTAGACTAGTTATCCATGAAACTTCTAGCCTGATGAAGCGAATTGATATTTCGATCTTTTAAAGCAGAGATAAGTCAAGGAGAAAGGATAGACATTTTACCCATGCCCAGGATGTTATCTCTACCAATCTTGATGAGGTGACCCGATCCCGGAGACCAACTTAGCCAATGTGTAATCAAGTGGATTGTCTTCAGGAGTCCTCTCCAAAATCTGGATGCCGACAAATAGATGAAGGAAGGAGACCTGAACCAGTTTTTGATCGTAGTATGAGGTAAATATTTATCAATTATAACTTTATGCCATATACCCTCATACCTTAGGAATCGCCAGAGAGTGTGCGTCGCCAATGCCTTGTTGAAGTCGAATAAATTCCTCAAACCCCATCCTCCATAATACTTTGGTAAGGTTAGACTTTCCCACTTGCATAGAGGAAAAGATTTTGAATCGGAATTTCCTTTCCAAAGGAAATTGAACATAATATTTCTCAGGTTATTTAAAAAAGTAGTTGGAATAATCTCAAGTGACATCCAGTTTACAGGATGGCATTCTAAAACATATTTTAGAAGAGTTAGGCGGCCCCCCAATGTCAACCATTTGTAACACCAATTCCCAATCTGTCTTACAAATTTCTATAGCATCTGTTCTAGTCTTCTATTCATTGAATCCCTATTTTCAAATGATACCCAAGATATTTGAAACCAACAGAAAGGTCAGTGAAACAAAAAGGCAGAAAACACTTGAAAGGATCCAGCTCCTGATTCGAAAGGCCTTTGTGGAGCACTGTCGATTTTTGTAAATTAACCAATAAACCAAACGCTAAACATAAAAGTTTAACAATCTTGTCTATCTCCCACCATTCATTTAAAGTAGCATTAGACATAATAACAACATCATCTAGAAACAATATGTGTAGAATTCTTAAAGTCCTGGATACTTTAATACCTATCAGCAAGCCTTTGTTTTGACCCTCTTTTAGTAGGAGACTAAGCCCCTCCATTACCAATATAAATAAAAGAGGCAATAAGGGACAACCTTGGCGAAGTCCTCTGCCACTTTTGAAGAAATCAGTGGCCTCCCCATTTAGTAAAACRACAAATGTCRATGAACTGATGCARCTCATTATCCACTTTGTCAYGTCAACACCTARACCAATCTGAATCWKAATCATCCTTAACATGTCCCAATTGATACAATCATAAGCCTTTTGTAGATCCAATTTTAGTACCAAAGATTTTAAACTCTCTTTTTTAATACTGTGAATACATTCGTGGACTATATCGATAGCATCCTGAATGTGGCGGCCCTTCAAAAAACCCAGCTGCTCTTCGGACAGTGACTTCGAAAGAAAAGGTTTCAACATGTTTGCTATAATCTTAGTGATTATCTTATAACAAAGATTACATAATGAAATTGGCCTATAGTCACCAAAAGTCTGAAGATTATTTACTTTTGGAATTAAGGCCAAAAAAGTAGAGTTCAAGCCACCTGCGTTTATACCTCTAGTTCTCATTTCTTCCACCATTTTCAAGAGATCGCCACCTACCAGGTCGAAGAAGTGAGAGAAAAACTCAATCGTCCACTCATCAAGCCCTAAGATCTTATCGCGCTTAAAGAAAGAGAGAATTGCTTTCAATTCATTTGACTCCACAAGGCGAAATAAAGTTACTGCTTCTTCCTCAATGATGAAACTGTTGTAGAGGCTAACAAATTTCACCTAGTCCACTGTCTGTAAAGGATCCCGAGCTTTGAAAAAATATTTAAAATAATTTGTAGCATCAGACTTAAGAGTTTCCTGACCTCTATGGACATTTCCAAAATCGTCTTTTATTTCCCATACAATTTTTTTGTTTCTTCTAAAATTTGCAAAACAGTGGAAAATCTTGGTATTACTATCACCACTCTTAATCCAAATGGCACGGCTTCTTTGGCACCAAAGTTCATCTTTCCTTTTTAAATATTTGTTTCTGCAAAGTTCAATCTCTTTTAATTTGTATTCCTCTTGTGCAGTTCTCATGACTCCAGAGTCAAGTTGGAGCAGATGTTTTATATCCCGATCTATCTGCTTGAGGTGGGATATTTCCTTTAATTTACAATCCTTTATCCAATTCTTTATCCAGACCTTTAACTCTTTAAGTTTCCAAACCAGACGTTTATGTTTGTTGCTTTCATTTAAGAACTTTTGATCAGTCCAGAGTTTGTGAACTATCTCCGAGAAATCATGTTCCATCAACCAAAGCGAGTTGAATTTGAAAGGGTAGGCTCTGGATAATGGTGAGAAATCTAGTTTTATTAGCATCGATGCATGGTCTGAGACATAAGGGTATTCCACCCAAGATTTATAATGGTTAGTACTCAAGAGCATATCTTCAGACACAAGAAATTTGTCGAGACGTTTCCAAATAGCATTTGTACCAAACCAACCGTTTCTCCAAGTAGGAACTACTTTTACCGGCTCGATATCAATAAGACTTTTGTTCTGAAAGAGTAGCTTATAAAAATCTTTCGATGACCCCGCTACAACAACTTCACCCCAAGTTTCAGCCGATGCCAAAGTAATATTCAAGTCCCATTCTAAGATAAGGTTTTTTTAATTTAATATCCCAGAGTTCGCCACTAAATTCCAGAACCTTCTTTTTTCCATGCACGACCCATAGTAGTTAAGTAAAGCAATCTCCTTATTGTTAGATAAGCATGTACCTGTCAATAAGAGTCCACCGACAGTGAGGGAAGGAACCAACATGAAAGGACATGGATCCCATGATGCCAACAAACCACCCGAAGTTCCGAATGAGTTCAAAGAAACGCAAAACCAATTTGGATGAAAGGTTTGCATAAATGATCTGGATTTTTGAGTCGAGACAAGAGTTTCTTGAAAAAATACAATATCAGGGAGGGTTTTTTCCATAACCCTTCGAAAGGACGCTGCTTTTAGGGTGCCTATGGTCCCTCTAAGATTAAGAGAGAGCAATATCATCATTTGGCACGAGCAAGGGCCTTCACTGCTCTAAGTGCCCCACTATCAGTGGAAAGTGTTGATTCTATAGTCGAAGGGATCTCCACAGTAGCCGTTTTCCTAGAACTCCTTGTTTTAACAGGGGAATAATCAATCCCTATGCCCCTAGACCAAGCAAAGTCTTTCCCAGCACCAACGCTCGGTGGAAATGAGTTACTAGACTCACCCAAAGAGTCACCCAAGTTCAAAATGGAATTTCCAAGGTAGGTAGGAATATTGACCGAGGAACTGGGGTCCCTTATAAAGGGTAAAAGTGAATCCAAAACAACATGAAGGGTAGGTTCGTCATCCTCTAGTTCTTTGTAACCCAAGAGAACTGGTGACTCAACAATAGGTGAACAAGGAAGACAGGAAAAATGATTGGGTGTCGACGGAGAGATAGATAGGACAGGTGAGGAGGGAACAAAGGTGGAAGGATTCGGGTCAATGGGAGGAGAAATACCAGTCGAAAGGTGGATAGGATTTTTTCCTTTTTCCAAAGCAATACTAGACTTTATAGGAGAGCTAAGTTCCGCAAGAGATGACTCATCAACACCATTCGTTTGACTTTTTAACCAAGCCGACACCTCCAAAGCATCGATTTCAAGTTGAGTCAAGGAATAAAAAAGAAAAGGGCAGAGTTTTTTTTATCTTACCTGTGACAGAGTCTTCCAATACTGTCAATTCTGGATCATCTTGTGGAAACTGAAAGGAGCCTAGGCTGTAAAAGTCTGTTCCCAGAGACAATTCAGGGGAAGGCTGGTAAAGAGAAAAATCTTCAGTTTCCTCCTCCTCCTCTTTAAATCCATTACAGTCTCGTCTCAGGTGGCTTGTACTTTTGCAGAAAGTGCATCTAAAAGGTAAACCAAGATAGTCCAAACATTGTCGAATACTTCTACCTCGCCATTCAATTTCAAGTACTTCAGGAAGGCCTGAGTGTATGTCCATGGCAACTAACACTTTTTCCATTTTCCGCGAACTTGCTGAGAGTGCAGGCTCATCAACTGCAATGAAAGACCCCAAGGAATTCTTGATAGCTTGCAAAGCAACAGGATTCCAGAAATGCCATGGTAAACCAGGCAAAAGAACACAAATATGTCTAAGATGAAAATACTCTGTTTGGGGATCGAAAGCAACCCGCCAACGTTTCAACATTAGACTACTCCTGCCAATAATCCAATTTCTTTCCAGTAAGCAAGTAGCATCTTCTGGTGAGCGACATAAGAAACCAAACCACCCTTTTGTTAAAGGCAAGAATTCAGGAGCATAACCTAGGAGAGGCTTCCATACTTGTTCAACCCACAGGGGAAGCGACAATTTACACAAGTTTTTGTAAGATAGTCACCCCACCAGACCACAAATGGACAACCTACATTTCTCAGTCAAACAGATATCCAAGCCTAAAACCATTTTATGAACCACTTTGTTTGGCCTCCACAAATGATGACCACCCCTGCGTTGGTGACTCTTATTCTCTTTGCCACTAAGGGCATCAAAGGAGTCTCGCGATGGATTCTCTCTCAAAACAGAAGCAGGAGGGTAAGGATGCTTTTCTGAGGGACATCAAAGAGACCAGGCAAGTTATCAGAAGGCAGATGTTTCATGGAAGAAATACTCTTAGGAAGCACATAATGGAAAGAAAGAGGAATAGGTGAAGACTTTAAGGTAGAAGTATTGTTGCTCAGAGAGTCGACAGAGTTGAAAAAACCCTCAGCTTTCCAAATCCCCTCATCCTCCTCTCCCATGAGGGCTTGGACGTCAACGTTAATACCATCTAACCTAGGATGGGCCATGAAGACAGCCACCTGGGCTCCTCTAAAAAACCAATAAACATAAAAGACATCAGGAGTAAAACGAGGAGCCACCTCAGATAAAATAATAAATAGGATTAAAACGTTGAGCAGACAGAACCAATTACCGAGAATAGAAGTAAAAGAAAGAGGGTTTAGTGGAGTAACAACCTACGATAAAAAGCAACCTAACCAACTACCCATCACGACCAAACAAGGAGAGGCCAACAACACTCCACTAAAGCAAGCTAAAAAGAAACCATGCTAAAACCAGGAGAAAAAAACCTCCATGAAATATCTAAGAGATTAAAGAGATGAAAAATAGGGAGGATAGAGACAACTTCCTAAACACCAGGGATGCATCCAAGTTTGCCCCCCTTCGGCTCTAGTTCATCGTAGAAATCCCGCGCTACTGAAAATTCAAAAATTGCTCCCCCATCAAAAGGTATGCGGACTTGGCCCTGTTAAGCTTTTCAAACATATTTGACCTTGATCGTTATGCGCTCTATGAAACCTATTTTGTTTTCCCCACCAACAAATCAACTTAGGCCCATACCTTAGGTCTACCCCTCCTCCACAAGCTCCATTTAATATACTTGTGTAATGTAACAAAGTTGTAAAAAAAACTCAAGTAGAGTCTTTTTTTAATAAATATTTAAATATTATAAGAATATTAAGATATTATAGTCATTATATGATTGGGTATTCATGATTTATGCAACAAAATCCCTCATTCTTATTATTTATTGAGGCATTGCTTCACATAATAATCAAATAATTATTCTTGTGTGTTTTTATTTACATTTTTGTGTAAAACTAATTTGGTATCAAAGCCACAGTGAAGAGAAGCTTGAAAAAAACAAGTGAAGGGCCTTGGAGACTTCACTGATTAGAGATGGACTAAAGCATTGCTCACACGTAGATCAAATATTGGAAAAAGTAAGTTCAAGCTATCCTTGATCATTTTCAAGCTAACTAATGTGAATAAGTGATTTAAAAAAAAATATATATTACAAATATATTCCCAAACTTCATGACTTGTAAAAATAATAAGTATGGGAGAATATGTAAACTCATAAAGATATTGTTTGGTCTCATGCACACAAAAAAAACACAACTATTTCATGGTTTTTACAATTCTACAAACCCATAATGAGCATGTGAGAGGCATAATTGTTTCCATGTTGTCCACAACATGAAAAGTCATGTATGCTTGGAACAAGGGCACATAGTTGTCACAATAGGAGCAGTTGTAAGGAACTTATAGTTGAATTAGCATGTAGACACATGTGAGACGTGTATGAAAACTCAACAAAGCACCTATAGCCAAATGACCCTATAATTGGCCAATTCTAAACTCACAAAATAAACTCACAAAATAAAAGAAAGGTATTCCTGGTCTTTAAAGTGATTAGAATAGTTGTGTTCTGCAATTGTAACAAAAGGGAGATAAGACCACAAGAGCATACAAAACAAAAGGATGACAGGCATAATAGGCACAGAGGGACTAACCAAAACCAAAGAGTCAACCAGGAGATAATTGTACTCAATCTCGACTCAACATTGTCTTGTATTGATATACATGTTACAATGCATCAACTCCATTTTCATCGTTTGCAATCCCTCGTATTCCCTCGCTATTCCTTGGGTGTGTCTAACATACAAAATAACACAATATATACATGTAAATATACACAACAAAATATGAAGATAAAACATACTTGAATGATGCAATGAAAGGTCCAGTGTTAAAATTCGTAGGTGAGAGAAAGGATGTACGTCATGTCACTTACATAACATCCATTCCTAAATACATTATTAATTACACGAGTTCATGCACTCATGATAAGCTCATAATTACTTTATTATATAAAATTATGTAAAAAATGAATGGCTAAGCTCATAATTATTTTATTATTTTTTAATAAAATGAATTGTTAAAATAAAATAATATGTTCTAAAGCTAATAGCATTGAGGTTTAGCTCAAACAATCATGATCTATATATGAGATCTCTCTTTCAAGATGGAGAAGTTATGGGTTCAACTCCCTTTATTTCTTTGGGATTAGGTGCTTGGAACTTAGACATTGATAGTTTACCTCATTTACCCTTTGCAAATCATGGAAAAGTAGACGAAAGAGATTTCACAAAGTTTTCCTTGAAAAATAAAATACCCTAATGTTAAAGAGCTTATCTAAGTGAAGTCATATCATGCTAAAGTTTTAAAGCATAGAATTTGAACCAGTGTGTCATCCAATTTAATTGGAAACTTGACTTCCTTCCTACCATGAGGGAAATTATACAAGTGACCTTCCCTCATGTGGCTATCATTTGGTATAGAATAAAACGTAATTATATATCTTATTACATAATTTTAATCCTAATAATAATTAACCATCATCTACTTCTATTCAAATTATGCTAATGCAATTGGATTTCTAGGGTTTTGTTATGTAAGGTGGCCGAGGTTTGAAACTCGTGGTGGTGAGGAGGAGACATTCAAAAAAACTCATCCATGTTAAGGATTCGTGTGGCCTAAGCCAGGTGCAATCCTAGGGCAATCCCAAGATGATTTTGATGACTTAGATGCCCTTGGGTCACGGTTTCTTAGACCATAGACTAGCTCCATAGGTAACAGACATGCTAGCAAACAACAAAAAAACATTTACTTCTAGGAAAATAGTGTGGGAAACTTTGTTCACCTTCAAGATAAGACATTGCTCCTCCATTCAAAATAATTATCAACTTAACGAGAATTGTGACCTCAAAATAATAACTTTGGCCTAAAAACCAACATTTTTGGGTTAAGCACACCAAAATCAATCCCTAAATCAAAAAGTGGCCCGAACAATAGAAACTTTTTTTTTTGTGGTGGTTAAAATTACGACTTGTTTTAAATCGCAACCTTGACAAAAACCATAAAACCATAAAATTCATCCTCGAATTAAAAAGTGATGATAAATGTAGCACCTGTATTTTTTTGGAGTAAAAATTACGACTTAATTGAAATAGTGACTTTAACAACTGATACCGTCGCAAAAAAAAAAAAAACTCAAAATCAACTCCAAAATTACTACTTAAAAATATATTTATTATTATTATTTTAATTTACTTAAAATTAATTAAATTGAAAAAACAACCTTTGCTTAACTATATATATATAGCGTAACTCAGTTTGAATAAATAAATACTTAATAATAAAAAAATTAAAAACTCCAAAATAAACACAAATAGCCCAAAACACTTTAAATTTATTAAAAAAAAACAATTAAATAAAATAAACACTTAAAATATGAAAATTTTGAAAATAAAAATTGAATTAAAACCGAAAAAATAATAATAATAAAATAAAAAGAATTTAAAAATAAAATGATTAAAAAATAAATAAATAAAATAATTAAAAAGCAAAATTAAATAAATAACTTTTAATTAAAAAGCAAAATTAAATAAATAACTTTTAACTAAAACAAAATAAAAATAAAAACATGAAAATCGCTTGCATCAGGGGGAGGGCGATTCTTGGAATCGCACAACTCTGGAAACCCCTTCGTGTGTGCATCTCCATGAAGAAAATTGAGGTCCTATGAGGCTGCCAACTAAGGTTTGTCTTTGACCTTGAAATTAGCTCTAAGTTTCAATCTCCAAAATTGTCCTTTGTTGCGTTTTAGGACAACAAACAGTTTAGTAACTTTCTACCCATAGTTTTTGTGGTTAAGTGTTCTTTGAGGTGCCCTTGCAAGTGTTTTCGTAACCCAATGTTAGCACATGCAATATGACTCAAAACAAGTAACACTCCTCTAC
>JASDQU010501652.1:33487-52294 GCA_032191745.1 Picea mariana | reverse complement strand
AACCTCCAGCAGAGCAGAGCTCTATTACAATAATATCCAAGACAAAACTTCTCATACCCTCTACTCTTATTTATATTAAATATATCTATCCAAAATAACAATATAGAGGAAGATCCTTCTAGAAGTGGAAGCTTCTATTAGGTATTCTTACAATTGACTTATTATTCCTTGTTGCTAAGCCTTATTAATATTGACCTTTATTACATGGAAATATATTATTCTACCCACTTGAGGGGTTAGTAAGGTTAGGTCTCTAACATGTCGTCCCCCTTAAAATAAGCCTTGTCCTCAAGGCTTGAGATGAGGAAATTGTTGCAGAATGTTATCTAGCTCCCAGGTGGCATCTGCGGGAGTTGTATCTTTCCACTGGACTAACACTAACTTGATGGTGCGCTAACAAAGACGATGCTCACGCTGGTCCAAAAATGCTTGTAGTTGCAACCAGATGGATCTTTCTTCATCCAACTTGGGAAGGTTGGTTTGAATTTGGCACTTTGTTCCAATCACATTCTTTAAGCAGCAGACATGAAAAACGGGATAGAGCTTAGAAGAACTAGGAAAAGATAACTGATAGGCCACATGTCCCACGCGCTTGAGAATTGTATAAGGACCATAAAATTTGGGCACCAGTTTCTAACAATGTTCGGCCTTGAGTGAAGTTTGTTTATAAGGTTATAGTCGAAGAAATACCTGGTCTCCTTCAACAAATCGACGTTCTGAGCGACCTTGATCGAATTGTTGCTTCAAATGATTCTGATCCATGACCAAATTCTCTTTGAGGGTATAGAAAATAGCTTCTTGAATTGTAAGTGTTTGGTCAACCACCTGAACCTTCAAGACACCTGGCATGTAGGAGAGAATGGAAGGTGGCTTTTGTCCATATATTGCTTCAAAGAAAGTCATGTGAGTAGTCGTATGATAAGAAGTGTTGTACCACCATTCACCTAATGGTAACCATTGAGCCCATTGTTTTTGCCTTTTAGAGGAAAAACACCTCGAATAAGTCTCCAAACACTTGTTGACAACTTCAGTTTGACCATCAGTCTAGGGATAGTAGGCGGTGTTGAGATGCAATTGGGTGCCTTGTAGCCTGAACAATTCTTGCCAAAAATTGCTAGTGAAAGTGGGGTCTTGATCAGAAACAATAGAATGAGGCATGCCATGAAGCTTGAAGATATGATCCATGAAAATCTGAGCCGCAGTGGATGCAGTGAATGCATGTTGAAGAGCACAGAAATGAGCATACTTGGAAAGACGATCAACTACCACCATGATCACTGACTTATTGCCTAATTTAGGTAATCCCATAATGAAATCCATAGAGATGTCCCTCCAAATAGTGGGTGGAATCAGAAGCACTTGGAGTGTGTCAAGGGCTTTGATTGTTTCTCCCTTGTTATGTTGACAAATATCACATTCTGCCACAAAAGTGCGAATGTCCTTTTTCATACCATCCCAGAAAAAATAGCGTTTGACCCTGTCATAGGTTTTGGTAAACCCTGAGTGCCCAGTTGTGGGAGTATCATGAAGCTCAGAAAGCGCCATGGATTTAATTTGTGATTGTTTACTTAAATACAAACGGCCTTTGTAGTGAATCTCATCATTATGCCAAGAGTACCCTAGGGAAACTGGATAATTGTCTTGCAAATGTTGGATTACATGCGAAATTTTAGAATCTTGTAGTTATTCCTCGCGAACAACTTGGAGCCAATTTGGTACAATGAAGAATAGGGAGAAGATGGACCCTTCATCTTCATATTTTCGAGAAAGAGCGTCAGCAACCACATTTTCTTTACCTTTCTTGTAAATGATCTCATAATCATATCCAAAGAGCTTAGTTACCCATTTTTGTTTCTCTGGCGAGGAAGGTCATTGATCCAGAAAATACTTGAGGCTTTGATGATCTGTCTTAATTTGGAAGCGTTGCCCCAAGAGATAAGGGTGCCAGAGATCCACTGCATGCAGAATAGCCAACATTTCCTTTTAATAGATTGATTGGCCCAAATGGAATTCTGACAATTGTTTGCTATTAAAGGCCAAAGGTCTACCCTCTTGCATAAGGATTGCTCCAATTCCTCTCTTGGAGGCATCACATTCGAGAACAAAGGTCTTTGTGAAATCAGGAAGGGCCAAGACCGGAGTAGTGCACATAGCCACCTTCAATGCTTGAAAGGCCAGATCAATTGCAGGAGTCCAAGTCAAAGAATTATTTTTAAGTAGAGCAGTGAGAGGTGCCGCAATCTTTCCATAATTCTGAACAAACTTGTGATAATAGCATGTTAAACCCAAAAAAACACGCAAGATTTTGATAGTCTTGGGGCAAGGCCAATCCTGCATTGCTTCAATCTTCTTAGGATCCACTCAGACACCATCCTTGCCAACAATATGACCCAAGTACTCGACTTCTGAGGCGCCAAAGGCACATTTAGAGTGTTTGAGGAAAATTTGATGCTGAGAGAGTAGATGAATAACTTGATCCACATGAGAAAGATGGGATTGCCAAGTTTTACTATAGATGAGAATATCATCAAAGAAAAATAAGACAAAATGATTGAGAAAAGGACGGAAGACGTGATTCATGAGGCTTTGGAAGGTGGAGGGGGAATTACACAGGCCAAAGGGCACGACCAAGAACTCATAGTGACCCTCATGAATTCCAAAGATAATCTTGGGGATGTCAGCGTCTTGCATACGTATCTGGTTGTAGCCAGAATGCAGATCAAGTTTAGTGAAATACTAAGCACCACTCAACTCATCCAAGAGATCATTAATGACAGGAATGGGAAAATTGTCCTTGATGGTGAGTTTAATGAGGGCACACAAATCAGGACACATGCACCACGTACCTTATTTCTCAAGTACCATGACCATAGGAGAAGACTAAGGGCTGGTACTAGGGTGGATAACACCCGCTTGTAGCAATTCCTGCACTATTTTCTCAATTTCATTCTTTTGGGAAAAGGGATGACGATAAGGGAGAACATTGGGAAGAAGACTGCCAGGAACAAGGGGGATGGAATGATCATGAACACCACAAGAAGGTAGAAGTCCCTGAGGAGTGGAAAAAACATTTTGGTGTTTGGAGAGAATAAATTGGAGCTGAGGATGCATAGAGGGTGTCTCAACCGAGTGAATAGAATGGAGTTGAGAAATAATACCAGAGTGGCCTTTCTTTAGTAGCTTTTCCATGTGATGGGAACTGATGATCTCAGGAGAACCAGTTGTGAGACCTTGTAAGTGATACATTTGTCCCTCATGTTGGAATTGCATGGTTAATTCCTTAAAATCCATATGAATGGGACCCAAAGTGCATAACCGTTCAACTAGCACAATGTCACAACCACCCATTTCAATGGCAAACATATGAGATTTCAGGTGGTAATGTCCAATTTGAAGACGTAAATTTTCACAATGCCCACCATATTTCATGGACCCACCATTGGCTATCATGATTTGAAAATTATTGACAACATGAATATAGAAATTGGTTTCCTAGGAAATGTGACGATGAATGAAATTGTGGGTGATACCATTGTCAACAAGGATGATGACCTTCATATTCTTAATATAGCTAATGATCTTGAGGGTTTGTGGAGAAGAGAAGCCAGTGAGGGCATGCAAGGAAATGAGTGGTTCAACTTTAGGTGGGTCAGCGGGATCTTGGGCAGCATCGGGAAGGGAGGGATCTTCAACAAATGGAACTATCACATCTTCATCGGGAACATCTTCGGAAATGGCCATAAAAAAAAAAAAAAAAATCCTTACACTTGTGCCCCGAAAAATATTTTTCATCACAATTATAGCAAAGACCCTTCAATTGGCATTCATCCATTTCAGCCCTAGTTAATTTCTGGACCTTGAGGGGAGTGACAGGGGGGTTAGGATTAGTGGGTCGAGAGTGGGGAACAAAAGAGTGTTTTTTTTGTTCTAGGGAAAAACAACTTGTTGGGCCTCTTTAGCACATTTAGTAGCTTCCAACCAAGTATGAGGGTAGGCCATGAGAACCTGGGATCATATTTCATCCTTTAGGCCACTGATAAAACATTCACAGAAGAAAGCATCTGACATACCATCGGTTAGAAAGGCCAAATTCTCAAAAGCAGTTATAAAGTCATTGGGCTTGACTGTTTCAACTTGGTCAAATGACTGAGATAGTGGGTATTAGTGTCAAAGTGGTCATAGATCTCTGCAACAAACTGGGTCAAAGAAACATACCCTTGACGTGATTTTTTATGCCATTGCCACCATTGCCATCATCCAGGATCTAGATAGAGGATAGAATAGCGAAGTTTGGCCAACTCATCAGCAATACTATGCAGAGAAAAATAATGCTCCATTTAAGTGACCCAACCCGTAGGATCAGGGCCATCAAATTTATTGACCTCAACACGAGGAAGACATGGGTCATGCCAAAAGGAGTGGGATTGAAAATGCAGAGAATGAGAGGAATCAACATCATTAGTTTGGTCCGATGAGGAAGGACCCGAAGGGCGGTTCAACAACTGGTTGACAACAAACTGGAGGGTGTTAAATTGGTTCATGAAGTTGGCTTCCATGGTTTCAAATTTGTGCTCGACTTAGGTCTCGAATTGTGTAAGGTAGGAATTGGTAGAGCCAATCTCATATGTCACTTGATTGATGGAAGCTTGTAGGTCTTGGTTGCGAGTGGTGGCCATTTGGAGAAGGGAAGTGCGGGTAAGGAAAAATGGGTAGGTGGGACCACAAAAAAGGACTTATAAGTGATAGGTACCATGACGATCAGGGTGAGAAGGGAAATATAATGGAATAGGTGGAAAAATAGGGAAGCTGAGAAGGGTTCAGGTCCACTGAAAATTAAAAAAAAAAGGATTAAAAATGAGAGGTATGACTGTGATCAGGGAGAAAAGAGGAACCCAATGGGATAGGTCCCAAATAAGTGTGTCGGCGAGACCACTATACTCAGTTTTTTTTACTCTTGCAGAGTTATACTCTGGCTTGAATAATATAGCAGTGACGAAATGACTAAATGCTTAACAGGAAGAAATGTGTAGTAATTTTGCAACCAGAATGCAGAAGGCACAGTTGCGCGACAATAGATCTTGTCTATTTTATTTTTGTTTCTACGGACAAGGGTGTCCCCTGTGCTATAGGTTTCTACGAACAACGGTTTTCCATGTGCTATAGCTCTCTGATATACATGCGAGGTCCAATAGTAGTACTCGACCCAATATCTTAGGGCACCAACTAAGGAGGCTAGACCGTTCCCTTAGTTGTACTACCCAAGTACTAGAGAGTATCTTCCCGAGTGTTGTTCTCAATGGCACAATAATAGTCAGGCAATAGATCGGTTTATCTATAGAGGCTTCAAGAGATCTAGGTCGATCCGTATACAGATGTTGTCTGATGCGCTACCACTTGAAGGGGTACCAACAGGGGTTACAAGGGTGGCCAACAGATGTGTGCTTGAGTACCTCTTGTATTTCATGTGTGTCTTACTCCCAGACTATGGGTTTATGTGCTTAACGACATATCTCTACAGCTTTAAGACGTCGGAATACGTCTCTACCCTGAAAAAAAATTAACCCACAATTTTTTGTCGAGGAAAGTGCTATGATACCACTTGTAGTATTCCAGATATAGAATAGTATGCAGAACAAAAATATTTTAGCTAGAAATGGCAGAACAACAATGATATAACCATAACAATACCAGAATAATACCAAAAAGAGCACCTTGATTAATGATATCAATGTTCACTTGCCTCTTCGAGGGGGCAACCTCCAACATAGCAGAGCTCTATTACAATAATATCCAAGATAAAAATTCTCATACCCTCTAATATTATTTATACTAAATCTATCTATACAAAAGAACAATCTACAGGAAGATCCTTCTAGAAGCAGAAGCTTCTATTAGGTCTTCTTACAATTGACTTATTCCTCCTTATTGCTAGGCCTTATTAATATTGATCTTTATTACATGGAAATATATTATTCTACCCACTTGAGGGGTTAGGTATGTTAGGTCCCTAACATCTAGATATCAAGTAAGGAAGCATTTGTAGTAAAAATTGCAGCAGTAAACAATGGTTATATCAGCTAAGAATGCTTTGTAAAAGTAGCAATAAATCAGCCTTCAAAATTAGTAAATAAAATCTTAAAATATAAGCCTTAACAAGTGGAATAAGATCCAAGTGTTCAACAATGATTATAGCCATCTTAAACCACAATATTAAGTAAGTTATCAATAATATAATTAATCCCAATGGTTGTAGCAAACATTTATAACAACAACAAAAATTTTACATGGTTTTCCAAGCATTGAGTTAGTTTTAGGGTTGGAAGTTAGTAGGGTATCTAACTACTAGGTTGCTTTGAGAGAGAGCGAGAGAGGGTAAGTTTTAAGTTTCATGCCACTTTAAGAGCTCAAGACCAGTGTCATTATGTTCCTTTGGGAAAGTGGAGTCAAGCAACATCATCTATTATATAGCCAAGACGAGATCGAGGTTTGAAACCCTAGGAATAAATCCCTATAGGCCTAGGATCAAAACTCAAAAGACAAACCCCAAGGTTTATGGCCTTATAAAGCCTAGGTGTCATCTCCTTCTTCTAGGATGTCTAACTTCAAGATATAAGTGAACTAGGTCAAAGCCTAAGGTTTATGGCCTTATAAACCCTAGATCTTGAACTAGCCAAGACAAATCCCTAGGGGGATAAATACTTTTAATTCCTAGAATTAGGTCTTAAATACTTCAACAAACAATATGAATGAAAATAGGGAGGGGGATAAAGAATTTTAATCCCTCCTAAGGTTTCTAGCAAAAGAACCTAGCATACAAGGTAACATGCAACACTTTTCCAATATAGAGAATTCACCAAAATACACCATGAACAAACACTTGAAAAATAAGACTTTCTTATCCAAGTCGTTATGCATGAGGAAACCCTAGCTCAAAGATCATCCACCAAAATAAAACAAATCATCCACAAGACTATCCTTCTAAAGGTGTGCACGAGTACTCCATATAAAACGATAAGATAAGAGATAAATATAAGTGATGTCTCATAAGTGATAAGTTATGATTTGACACAATTAAGTGCTAGCCTCTATATATGAGGCAACCCTAGCGCATATGTCCACAATAAGCCCTAAAACAATAATAAATCCATTATACAAGTGAGATAGGTCTAGGTCGACCCCTCAAATAGCCTCAAACAATATAAAAACATGATAATACACCAAAATATGCCCTCCAAAGTCACACATGTGGGTGACATCATGCTCTAAAAGGGTGTAAGGCCCCCCCAAAGGCCATGTCTCATCATCAAGTGGTGCAAGCAAGGTGAAATGTCATGTCTCCTCATCAAAAAGGTCATGTCAAGTTCCCCAATTCATCATCCAAGGATGCCCTAATGATGGGGTTGGCCCCATCATCATCATAACCCTCACATGTGTGACATCATCCTCAAAGTGCTCAACATACAAGGTGCAAAGGAAAGTTTCCAAGGTGGAAAGAAGGGTGCATCATATCTCCCAAGGGTGCCTAATCATGTGCAAGTGCAACGTCCTCCATCCAAAGGCTACAAGTCCTTGAGGTGCACTATCCAAAAGTGTGGGTTTCCTTCCCATCTGACCATATATGTAATATGAAATCTCATATGTCCATCGTCCATGGACCAAGAGGTGTGAGAGCCTACATCTAAGTATGCCAAGTCATCAAGTGACCCAATGCTCTGCATCACACGTTTCATGTCCTGTATAAAATGTACAACATCCTGGGTGAAGGCATGGGACATCCTCCAAAGGACCATGTGAGGTGTACCCAAGTTAGTCAAAGCCATAGAATCAAGTAAAACCAACAATCATAAGGTTCAATAGTCCTTAGAAACATACAAAGTAGGCCATCACTTAATACATAAGCCACATAAGCAATTCATATTAGGTATCCCCTTCAAACTTCACAATAGCTTAGGGATTTATGCAATTTGGAAAGTTTAGGTATGGAAGGACCATCAAAAGACCCTATTAGGTGTGTCAATACCTAGGTAGAGGCATATTTCTCGAGAAAACCCATCTAAGTGTAAGTATGGTGGATGAAAATGTATTGGGTTGACTTCATGGTGATGGTGTCATTAACATGCAAGACATCGTATTTGGTCCATCTTCATGAGCGCCTTAGTAGAGGGAGTGCTTGTTGCTTGAGATACCTTTCCTCATTACTTTTTGCATTCGAACCCCTTATCTTGCCTTTTCATATTCTTTTATTGCATTGCAAGTCCCCTTCTCAGGTTTCAAGCACTTATTCTTTCTTTCATCATTTTTTACCAAGATAAAACCCTTCTTATGATTATGCATTTCGTGCATTAGGGCTAGGGAAAATTACCATTAGAGGGGGTGGAGCTCAAGATGACCTTAGGATTTTGAATTAGTAATGCATTTTCCCATTATCATTTCTTCTTTCTTTCATATCATTATTTTTATCATTTTTTATAGAAGTTGCATCAACCTCGACATTCTAGCCCTTCTTCTCATAGAAGAATGAACCATGGTCCTTTTCGATGTACATGTAACAACCATATCAAATTTTATTACACTGTGGAAGCCTATGTGATGGAAGGTGTTAATTATGGAGGGGGATTGGTATGTTACCCTTATCAAAACCCCCCAATAGTACCCTTGTTCCCCAAGAGTGACAAGATGAAACTAGGAAACTAATGATGGCCACCAAGGTGAAACAAGGGAAAAAGAATAACTTCCTGAGCCTATGATCCATTATCCAACTCAAACCCATGATCCTCAGTCACATGCCAAATGCATTAAATATGATAATTTATATTAATCAAGGACTAATGTACCTCATAATGTGCCAAACCACCCTCTTCCAATGAACCATGTTGATCGAGTGTGATGAGTTGTGTTGATGAGGAGAGAAGCATGTAGAAGGGTTGGTGGGTTGTTGCCTGTGAGAATATTAATCATCATCATCATCATCAGGATTTATGTCTTCATGGTGGGCCATGAGACATTATCTTCTCTAGTTACCCCTAAGTGAGAGGGGGTAACAATACCATTGACATACTTTTGTGGTCAATTGTAGGGCATTGATAAACTTAACTAATCTTTTATTTTCTTATGTCCATGCATGAATAGATACAAAGAAATTAAGTGTTACACGTTCTTCAGTTCAAGGTAGGAGGTCCGCGATTAGAGGGCACTTTGTAAATTTATGAATATAGTCTCATTTATTATGTTAATATACTAGCTTAATATATGTGATTATTAAATACAGTCTTTCTTATTGCATACAATTAAATGACTATAGTTGTGAGTCCACTGAGGAAGAACTAAAGTATGCCTTGATGAAGGGTTATAAAATAATGGTGGAAGATATGTAGCCCATGCCCAATGTAGTTGATTGTTAATCATGTGTTTATTTTTTAGTTTATATATAGCTGAAATTTTTCATTCATTAATTGAAATATATTATATTCTTTTGACAAGGGTGATTTAGAGGAATTAGAGGACATCAACAACAATTTAACTTATATGTTTTTTATTACATAGCATGAAGAGGGTTCAAAGGATGAAGAGGGAAGTGACAACAATTCATTCAACTTTTGATGTCAAATTCATTTCTTCTCCTTATATGTGTGCATATTTTTTCATGTAATGTTGTATACAAATACATTTCCCTATGACAATGTACCACTTGTTTATAGGCACAAAAAATTACATGGCTATTTTATGATTTAATTTAAAATATATTCATCACATTTATATATAAATGGTTTTTTGCTCCCATGTCATGAAATTGATTGAATGTTAGCGTAGTAAAATTTCATAATCACATTTATGAATACATGGTGTTTTGCTCTAGTTATGTGTGAAATTGACTAAATATTAGGGGTAGTGCATTTATATATACATGGTTTTTTTTCTCATAATTAGTACATTGTGAAACAGACTTATAATAGTCATCAATTTGAGCAATATTTAAATATTATAAAATAAATAATTACAACAAAATAAAAATAAATTACTAACAAAAATAATCAAATAATTAATAACAATTAAATTGGTGATGTTGATAATAATAATAACAATAATAATAATTAATTAATTATTCAATAATAATTAAATTATTCAAAATAATAAAATCGCTAATATTACAATTTTGATGCTAAAACGATGTAATTGTGATGCTAAAAACAATGCAAAAATGTGATACAACGATGACATTAAATAGATAATAACATTGCAAAAATGACACTAAAACCATGCATAAATAAAGTAATATGACACTTGGAAGACACAAACACAATGCAAGAGTTCCATATTTCAATGCTAATACAACTATAATAGACTAAATCATGTCATAGGTACGGCGCTAATAGGATTCATAATGACACTAACACGATGCCTAAAGAGTAAAAGTGATGCAAAAACACATTTGCAATACAAAAAAGATGAAAACATGACTATGAAAAGTTTTTTTTTCAAAAATATCAATGCAATTAAGATGCAACTTCAGCACAAGGATCTCTACTATGACATAAATTTTGTTGTTAATACGATGCCCAAAGAAGCACACATCGAAGTGATTAATATCATGCGATGTCTCCATGCGCATCATGTTTTGCATTGTGAAAACTTGACTTTTTTTTACAGAAAAATTGCACTGCAATGTGACACTACAACCCTATATTGTAGTAGTGATGGAATACTAATCTTCTCGACTCAATTTGATTTAGTACATATATTCAATTTCTCCAAATTAATATTCGATCTCTTACTAGGTGATAGTCTTCATATTTACTGGCTTCCTTTTCACTCCAACATTCTTTTCCTAACAAGGATTGACACACCCCCTGATACAACTTGTTGTCCATGATTTGCATTTTGATCATTGTCCTCAAATCAAACTGAGCTTGAGAGATTGTGCCTATATCTCTTCTTCAACTTAAGGCATTAGACACTCATGTTTCATTTCCTTTGATTCGTAGTAACTCCTAATCATAACCAATAAAAAAATTACCCATTACCATTGCTTGGCATTTAAGTAAGGTTGAGTTTGCAAACACTTAAAACTTTCACAATTGCATTGTAATTCAAATTTCTTGTTAATCAAATAATGCCACCATGCCTTCAAGGCATGTACTATTGCTAAGAGTTCTAAGTCATGAGTTAAATAATTCTTCTCATGAACCTTAAACTTCCTAGACTCATGACTTATCACTCTTTCTTCTTTCATTAATACTCCATCAATACCTTTTGCACTAGTATCAATACATACTAAGAAACCTTTATCAAAGTAGGTAACATCAACACAAGAGTAGACATAAGAAATTGCTTGAGTTCCTAAAATATTTCTTTGTGCAAGGTCATTCATACAAATTCGGCTCCTTTACCTTGCAATTTTAACAAAGGTACTATGTTCTTTGAAAAATGATGGGTAGATCTTCTATAATACTTTGTTAATCCCAAGAAACTTCTAACTTCAGTTACATTCTTCTGGGTTGGCTGGTTGGATATAATTCTCAATTTTCTTAGGTCTACTTTAAATCCATCCTCAAATATAATAAGGCCGAGATACTAAATTTCTTTCTTGAAAAAATCACATTTATTGAGCTTAGAATATAATTTGATGTTCCTATAATTTCTATGAAACTATGAGAAGGTGTTCTTTGTGCTCTTCCTCATTATGAGAATAAATCAATACATTTTCAATAAATACCAATACAAAATTATCTTCTTTTTGTTGAAACACGTCATTAATTAGCCTCGCAAAGACAATAGGCACGTTAGTTAGTCCAAAAGGTAAGACCAAACACTTGTAATGTCCCTATCTAGTTCTAAAAGAAGTCTTGGGTATATTTGTTTCCTCTACCTTTATTTAGTGATATCTTAATCTTAAATCCATTTTTGAAAACACTTTTTATCTTATAAGTTGGTTGAATAAATCAACAATTCTAGGGAGTTGGTACTTGTTCTTAATTGTGACCTTATTCAAAAGACTATAGTCAATTCCCATCCTAAACATACCATCCTTTTTCTTGACATAATACCATTGATCCCCAAGGTGATACACTTGGACATATGAAACCCTTTTCCAACATCTCATGTAGTTGAATATTGAGCTCACTTAGCTCATTAGTTCCCAAACTCTAGAGTGTTTTGGATATTGTGGTTTCTTTGGGAGTTAGGTCTATCTTGTAATGTACTTGTCTTGTTAGTGGTAATCCTTATAACTCTTATGGAAATACATCCGTGAATTATCTTACCACTAGTAATTGGTCTATTTCCATGTCTAATTCACTCATTGCTTCATTAATGTGAATAAGGTAACCCTTATAACCTTTGTGCATAGTTGATATCTATCTCATAGACACGACAATTTTATCCCCTTTTATACTTCTAACAAATCCTTCATCAGCTAAACATTCAACCTTCTTCTCGAAGAAATGCTTAGTGGAGTTCTAACCATTCTTGTCTAATTATTCCATTGTAGGATCCCAAGACCAACTCGTGAAAAAATATTGTTCTCATCCATCCACCTAGATCCATTATACATCGATCTACGGCTTGATTTATCCATTTCTTGGTCTTGTTTTCAATTTACACATTCCAAGGATATTGGGGGGTTTTGGCACTAAACTTACAATTGGTCATCACATTAGGGGATATGAAACTATGAGTGATTTTGGTGTCAATCAAGAAAGTATAAGTCTATCTAGAAATATCACCTTAAGCCTAGATTATAGAGGCTTGATACTCTAGTTATTGATCATCCATAGTGGCATAAACTTTACCTTTAACTACATCATCCATAGTGTCCTTGCACTCCAAGTGATTCACAATTCCTCTTGTTTGGTTCTTCCTTTATATCCCAAATATTTGCATCCATAACATTTGATTTAGGGATTGATAAACCTTGCGTTTTCCCTTGGTCTATCTTCTCTTTTGAGTTTATATTGTCATTTTGTATTAAAAATTTGTTGGTCAAATCTCCTTCTCCATCTCTTTTGATATAATTGATCCACTAATTAAGTCTACCACTCAATTATTTCCTTCATTGTGCTTCCGGTCCACACAAATTGGCTCTTAATATCACCTTTGATAGGGTATTAGGCATGAAGGTTTGGACTTTATCCTTTACATGGTCCTCGAGTTCTCTAGTCAATCTCCAACTCACAACTTCTCGTTGAGTCCATGGCCATACTTGTATGGTTCGATAAACTTCCATTTGTATTCTTCATTTGTCATATTGCCTTGTTTTAGTACATAATACACATATTATTTTCCACATTAATACATTTTTTCTAGATACATTTCTTGGAAATTTTGCTTAAAAGTGATCCTTTCCAAATGTTCTTCATCCACTTTCTCTTTCTTCTTCAAGTGATCCCACTAGAGGTTTGCATATTGCATTAGCTAATAACCGGCAAATTTGGTCTTTTCCAAGGAGTTGAAGTCATACAACAACATATGCCTCTTAATTTTGACTAACCATGCCTCCACTTTATTCATTTTTTTGATATATCCATTGAAGGTAGGTGTCTTCTGCTTCCTTAATTCATACCCCAAATTTTGGCATTTATGTCAGGGCCCAAATTTTGAATACATAAATAACCTATAAATTTGCCACCGATACCAATAAAACTAAAGATACATGACTCAAGATTACATAATTTATAAGGAGGAGTGTGGTGAGTAACTTACTTGAACGTTGAAGGAGTCAACTTACTTACATCACTATGATTGTTGAATTGTGACACTCCAATCCTTGATTCAACATGCCAATAGAGTGTGGGGGAGGACTCTCCTCCTAACCAATCCCCCAGTCATCATGATCAAATGTCCCTGAGCCCTAAATCCACTACTATGCCATCTCTTCTTAGCCTTGTAGATGAATACCAATTCGGGGGTCTCGAAGATCATTGATTTCAATCCTCAGATCTTGTTGAGTACATTTTTATGCTTCCTTTCACTCTATAAACTATACTTTTTCCTCCAAAACCATCCATTTTGCCTTCATATTATTCTATATTTTCCATAAAATAGATAATGCAAGGTACATTTATCATTCTTTAGCTTAAGAATTGAATTTTCGAATTTTTGGCATTAAAATTAAAAATTTATCAAAAATTACAGGATTTGACTAAATCCCATAATTGCTCCTAGGTTTGTGTACTTGCAGGATAGCTGGGTGAAATCTGAGACTTGGGTCATGATCCTTGATGTACAAGGATGGATGATTACCTATCAGCTTCGAAATCTGAGCTTTCCAAGTATCTGGTCAACGCTGGTCAAACAAGGCCACTTCAGCAGAAAAAACCTTGTTTTAGCATAAAATCATGGACAGTTTTAGATTTTCTTGGGATTTGTTCATATTTTATAGATCTAAAGGGGGTATTCGACCTTCCTAGCATATTTTATGGATCTGATCATGATCTTTAAGAGATTTATTAGCATTATTAGTTTCAAAACTCTTGTATAAATACTCTAAGACATAGACTAGTATGACAATCCCTTATGTGAATGAAGAAAACTTTGAATTTGCAATCTTGAGATCAGTTATGTGTTGTTCTTGATGATGTCTATGATATGATGATGTGAATGCTGCTAGAAGTTCCTTCTTTGCTGAGACGACTCAAGTGTACAAGTGAAGCATTGGAGGGCCCCCTTTGCCAAACTAGTACACTCTTCCTTTATGTTCTTTTCAAATAGTCTTTGGTATATGTTTTAGATCAGATCGTGTTGTAGATGAATTTTATCTTTGCTGTAGTTAGATGAATTTCATAGTTAAGTAATATGCTTAATGTTTCAAAGCCTTACTCATGTTGTGAATGATTTCTTGAATAAGAATTCAATGTGTAGTTTGCTTTCAAGCATTAGGATGATCATGAATGTTTTTTGAGCTATTTACGCTTTCAATACTTTTGATTTAACATGAATTGGTGATGATTGCTAATGAATGAAAGAAAATAATGAATGCATCTCTTGAATAAGAGTTTTGTCTTTCTAGCATTGATAAGCCTCTAAGCCAGTTTTTGAATATCCCTTTGAATGTGTATTATTGATCAAATGCTCTTTAGGAAACCTTTTTTGATTACTGTCATGAGATCTATGAAAAGAATTCTGAACAGAAGCTTAGCATCTCTTCCATATTCAGCTCTTAGAATAGGTTTTGGTTTATTTCCATTGAAAGCATAAAAATTATCTCTAAATCCATATATTTTGGATGTACCTCTAAGTCTTACAAACATCGGATTGACAATCATTTGTACTCTAATTTACATCAGTAGGTTAGAGCCTAACATTTTGGCGTCGTTGCCGGGGAGGTACATTTGGAGATAGGATTAGAAAACTCATAGGCAGATTTTTCTTTTAAAGAATAAAATAAAATAAAAGCACACAAAACAGAATTAATTTTAGTTATGTTTCTTATGTCTAAACGTAGGGATGATAAAGGCATATTTTTTTTTAAAAACCCCCCAAAAACTAATCAACCATCTATAGGAGCAGGAACATCTACAACTGATAAATACGAATCTTCTACACCAACTGCTGGAAAAATCACTTTGGAAGAATTAGAAGAAAAACAACGTTCATGACAAAGGTTAACTCTCATAGAAAGACAAATTCTATTGGCTCATGAGGTAAAGAAGAAACAAACAAAATCAGAAATATCTTCTATAGGAAAGCAAAAAGAAAAACAACCTATTTTTGAACAAATAGGACAACCTTTTTTTCCAACAGAAATATCTGATTATACAACAGAAAACTTCTTTGCAATGACAGAAGTTGATAGACAAGAAAGGGAGAGAATGGAAAGGGAATTAGAAAGGAAAAGAAATGAAGAAAGAGGAAGGAAAGAACGAGAGGATAGAGAATCACATCGAGAAGAAACACGAGGAGGAGGAAATGATGAAGAGGAGGAAGAAGAACATACTACATTTGCATTTCCAATTGTTGATACACCAACCCTATTAGGAGATGACATAAAAATGAAGAATATTCCTCCTTTTGTTCTTCCAAATTTCTTTGGTTTGTCTACTGAAGACCCTGATGCTTTCATGTTTGAATTTGACATTGTTTGTCGAACATATGGATATACCAATGATGCTCAAAAACTTCATTTATTTCCTGCAACTTTGAAAGGATATGCATTAAAATGGTTCATGGGGTTGGGAGAAGCAACCATAGTATACTGAGATGACATGAAAAAGAAATTTCTTGCTAAATATCAGCCCTATTGTAAGTCCAGAGACTCTAAAGAAGATATCTTTAAAATGTCTCAAAGTGAAGATGAAAGCTTAGAGGAATATCTAGAAAAATTTCTCTATAATATGCACAAATCTAAGCAATCTAACCTTCCTTTGGATGTCATCCGTACTATCTTTTTGAAGGGGATTTCAAATAAAAATTTGGATGCTCTTAATTTAATGGGGGCAGGGGATATTTCTTATTTACCTTTCCCAAAAATTGTTGAATTATGTAAGAAGTAATCAAGGGGAAAAGCCAAAAGAGGACAAGGACAAAGAGATATTGTGATAAAGGCAACTAAATCAATCTCAAATGGTGTTACTAAATCAGAATTAGGGAATCTATTTGAGAACTTTAAAACTGATATCATGAACACACTTGGTTCACAAATTGACACATTGAAAGCTAAAAAGAAGCAAGAGGAACAAGATCAAGTATTATCCATCTTTTGTCCTAAGTGTAGAAAAAAACGTGCATTGAGAGATTGTCCTTTAGACAAAATTCAGGTTTGTGGATTGTGTACAGATAACCATGCCACTGATGATTGTCCAAAGTTGAAAGAATTGCAATCTGCTCACATAGAAGAGGGACAAGGAATGGAATCTCTTTACTACTTAGCACCAAGGAAGCCTTGGCAGCCATGTTTCACATGTATGTCTCAAAATTCTGCTCCTCAATTCTCTCAACAATTTCCTCAGAATTTTCAAAACCCTATTCAAAATTCATGGAATGCACCCATGCCTTGGCAAGCTTGGCCTCCTCAACAGAACCAAAACCAACCTTTTCAAGGATGGCAAGGATATGCTCAAGGAAATCAGCTATACCAACAGCCATACCAACAGTCATACCAACCTTTTCATTATCAACAATTCTAGCATAATCAACCACAAAATTCATATTCTCAGCAATCACTACCTGCACCACAACTAACTCAGCCACAACAACTCCATCTACCATCTAACCAACCTCCACCTAGACCAACCCAACTACCATCCCAACCAATCTCAAATCCTAATAACAATGTGGAAAAACCCACGTATAACATTGATGAAGGAACATCATACTCGATCTTTCCCCTTCAAAATATCCACTTAAGGTCTGGGAAAGTTTTACAAAAGGATTCTCCTGTGATTATAGAAGAACAAATTGAAAAAGAGGAGATTCCTAGCACAGAGAAGTTACCAATAGACAATCAAATCTAGAAGAGTAAAACATTAAATACCCAAACACCTCCTTTTCTAGAAAGGTTGGTTAAAGAAAAATTACCAATCTCTCTTCCTGAGTTTGATGTCTTAGATGAATTAAGGAATGTCTGTGTGAAAATTCCTTTATTGCAAGCTATCAAAGATATCCCAATCTATACAAAAGCAATTAAGGAATTATGTTCAAAGAAAACTAACAAAAGAAAGAATGATCCACCAACAATTCATGTAATTGGAAATTTAGCAGGCCTAATGTCAAATACTATTTCAATTGAAAAATATGTTGACCCAGGAATTCCAATGGTAACAATAACAATCAACAATTTTTCAATCTCTAAAACATTAATTGACTTAGGAGCACCTATCAATGTAATGACATTAGAGACAATGAGATATTTGAATTTGCAAAATCTTCGACCAACCACTACGGTCCTAGAATTAGTTGATAGATCCAAAGTAGTTCCTGAAGGTATACTTGAAGATATCACAGTTTCTTTGGATTCTTGGGAGTACCCAGTAGATTTCCTAGTTCTTCAACCAAAATCTAATCTAGGAGGCCATCCATTGATTCTTGGAAGACCTTGGTTGGCCACAGTTGATGCTTTCATTGGTTGTAGAACAGGGAATATGATTATCTCACATGGAACTGAAAGGAAACAGATCACACTTTATCCTCCTGCTCAAAAATCTTCTGTAATAGATCAATTACCATGGCTTGATGAAACAAAGCAACAACAGGAAGAAGTAATTCAACCTATCTTAAGTATTAATCAAGCCTTTATTTTAGAGAGGAAAATAATGAAGATCTGTTAGACTATTTCATTTATGAACCAGATATCTCGGAAGAATTAAGAGACACACATTACATTGTTGTAGATGAGATCTTAGGACAGACCTTTCAAGAAAATTGCACAATTCATTCTTTAGAATCAACATTTAATAACATTTTTCCAGTTATCTCCATGGAAAATACTCAAAGCAAGATAATTGAAATTAGTCCTGGGAAATATTTGAATATTGGCACAAAATTTGAACCATCTCAGGAAGAACAATTGATTGCATTATTGAAGAAATATCATAAAGCATTTGCTTGGGAATATACTGATATGCAGGGGATTCATCCTGAAACATGCAATCATCATATCTACACAGATGATAACATAAGACCTCTCAGAGAACCACAACGAAGAATGAATCCAATATTGAAAGTGGTAGTCAAAGAAGAATTACAAAAATTATTAAAGGTAGGATTCATCTACCCTATCTCTGATAGTCAATGGGTTTAATCATTAGTTGTTGTACCTAAGAAAAATGGAAAATGGAGAATCAGTGTAGACTATAGAGAGTTGAACAAAGCAAC
>JASDQU010501652.1:20919-33397 GCA_032191745.1 Picea mariana | reverse complement strand
TTACATGCCCTTGGGGTACATATGCTTATAAGGTATTACCTTTTGGTTTATGTAACGCTCCAGCTACTTTTCAAAGAGCAGTCCTGGCCATTTTTGTTGATTTAATACATGAATGTGTAGAGGTATACATGGATGATTTCTCTGTGCATGGTAATTCTTTTGATAATTCCTTGAAGAATTTGGAAAAATTCCTAATAAGATGCATAGAAACAAATTTGTCTCTTAGCAATGAAAAATGTTTCATGATGTTAACTGAAGGAGTAGTATTGGGCCATCATATTTCATCATCAGAAATTACAGTAGATCCTGCAAAAATACAAATCATTGTGAACCTACCAGAACCAATCAGCCAAAAGGATGTGAGAAGTTTCCTTGGATATGAAGGCTATTACCGAAGATTCATTGAAAATTTTAGTAAAATAGCTTTGCCATTATTCAAATTACTTGCAGAAGATGTACATTTTCATTGGGATACTAATTGTCAAACTGCCTTTCAGAAGCTCAAAGACAAGCTATCAACAGCACCTATCTTAAGAGCGCCTAATTGGGCTTTGCCATTTCACATCTCTACTGATGCATCAGATACTACAATAGGGGCATCATTAGGTCAAAAGGAAAATCTTATGACTTATGTTATTTACTTCATTAGCAAAAATTTAACCCCTGCAAAATTGAATTACACAGTCACAGAGAAACAAATGTTGGCAGTAGTACATGCTGTGAATAAATTTCGTCACTACATCACTGGTTATGAAGTCTTTATCCATACAGATCATTCTGCCATAAGATATCTCATGAACAAACCTATTACTAATGGCAGGATAACAAGATGGTTGTTATTGATGTGGGAATTCAACATCACAGTCTTGAATAGACCTGGAAAGGAAAATCAAGTGGTTGATTTCCTATCTCGATTAAAAACCTCAAGTGAGATTGTTCCTGTCTCAAATAATTTTCCTGATGAGCACCTATTTTCCATTTCAGTTATAACTCCATGGTATGCTGATATAGCTAACTATTTATCATCAGAGATGTTACCTCCTTCTTTTACATCCAAAGAAAAGAAAAAGATAATTAAACAAAGTGCTAGATACACATGGATTGATGGAGATCTCTTTTATACAGGGTATGATCTCATAATTAGAAGATGTGCACGACAAGATGAGATTTTAGAAATATTAAAAGCTTACCATGATGAACCTTGTGGTGGTCATTTTGCAGATAAGAGGACAGCATACAAAATTCTCAATTTGGGGTATTATTGGCCATCCATCTTTAAAGATTCCAAGAAATATGTTCGAAGTTGTGATAGCTGTCAAAGGATGGGAAAGCCACTTCCAACCGATAAGATGCCCCTCAAACCACAAGTTCACATTGAGCCATTTGAAAAATGGGCTCTTGATTTCATTGGTCCAATAAATCCACCATCAAAAGGAAAGCAGTACATCAAAGTATGTACTGATTATGTTACAAAATGGGTGGAAGCCAAAGCATTAGTGAGAGCCACAGAACAGTCAGTGGTCAACTTCCCCTTCGAAGAAATATTTGTCAGATTTGGAGTACCCCGAGAGATTGTAACAGACCAAGGAGCACGGTTTACTTCTAAAATGGTGAAAGACATAGCAAACAAATATCAGATCAAGCATCGGAAATCTACACCCTATCATCCACAAGCAATTGGACATGTGGAATCTACTAATAAAACTTTGGAATCAATCATGACCAAGACAGTCCAAATACATAGAAAAGATTGGTCAGATAAGCTTCACGAAGCATTATGGGCATACATAATCACCTGGAAAAATAGTATTGGATTCGGTCCTTATCAGCTGGTCTATGGTAAGCAAGTTTTGTTACCTATAGAATTTTAACTTCATACTTTTAAACTAGCAGCTGATTTAGGAATAGATCTTTTCGAAGCACAAAAAGAGAGGATCATGCAATTAAATCAGTTGGATGAGATGAGACAGGCAGCAATTGAACACAACATTCTGATACAGCAACAAAGGGCACATTGGCATGATAAGTACAACAAGAAGAAACAGTTCACAGTGGGAGACTGGGCTTTGTTATTTGATTCAAAATTCAAAAATTTCAAAGCTAAATTTACAACTCATTGGCTTGGTCCATATGAGATTGTAGAGGTATATGACAATGGCTCAATCAAACTACAAACAATAGATGATGAGGCAAGCTCATTCACAGTCAATGGACATAGGCTTAAGATCTACAATAAGCCTGTCAACAAGGAAGACTTTCTGTAACAGATATCTCAACAGAATGAGATGGAAGTGTTGGACAAACATAATCATTTGTCTCCTTCACATTCCTTATAAATATATAAAAAATAAAAAAATAATATATATATATATATATATATATAAAGGGAGTTTGGTTGTGAAAACCCAGGCAACTGGCACAATATAAACTCGAATTTTCATTGGAAAACCAAGTCAAAATGGCCAATCAAAATTATCCAAAAACAATTTTTTTTTACCTTCTAGTTTCATTTACAGCTTAAATTTGTACATAGCAATTTTTGAATAGTTTTTATCTCCAAGACTTGAGGACAAGTCAATAAATAAGGCTGAGGGGGATAAGGTATAAATTTTTGAAGATTCTTTGCAAACTTTTCAAGCCTTCTACAGATGACAGCATGCATTTCAAAAAAGAAATCCATCCAGCAGAGGGACCTGAGAAGAATATCAACTTCATCCAGCAGAGGGACCTGAGAAGAGTATCAACTTCATTCAGCAGAGGGACCTGAGAAGAATACAAACTTCATCCAACAGAGGGACCTGAGAAGAGTACCAACTTCATTCAGCAGAGGGACCTGAGAAGAATATCAACTTCATTCCAACAGAGGGACCTGAGAAGAGTATCAACTTCATTCAGCAGAGAGACCTGAGAAAGAACATCAACTTTATCCTTCAGAAGGACCTGAGGAGGATACTAAGCAAAAGAAATACAAGAGGAACTTTATTAAAATTGAAAACTTACAGCAACATTCCAGCCAGCTTCAATCACGCAAACACAATGAGCAAACAAGTTAGTATACATTTTTCTTTTTAATGCTTTAAAAATTTGGAAAATTCTTCATAAGCTAAAGCAATGATAAAAATCCTATCTTTCCCTTCCCCTACATCATCTTTTCATCACTCCATTTTCATATACCCTCAAAAGCATCAAAAATGGTACTCAAAGGAACCAATTTTAGTCTCCAAGGGAGTTATAAGGAAAGGATCAAGTTTTCAAATTCAAACACATTGTTTTTGAACTGTAAATGCTTTGTTTTATGAAGACATAAGTTGCATACACACAGACTGAATTGTTGTTTGCATAAATGAAAGGTTGCTTGCATACACATTGAGGAAGGGGTCATAAGAAGAAGGCTTTAAGCATGACAAAGTGGATGGTTACTCAAAGGAAACGAATTAAGGGAGTTATAAGTCAAATGAATGCATTTTTAAAAAAAGGAAAAACCATTTCCTATGATGATTACAAGGAAAGAGTGGAATTTCATAAAGTTTAATGAAAGAAAAGAAGCACCTTCAGCTATGATCGATCGACCTAAAGGCTGTAAAAATGCATTTAAAAAAAAAAAAAACATAAAACTCTTGTAAAGTTTCCCTCACAACATCTTTTTCTCTCTTCCTAAAAGCGTTGTGGCTTAGACTCTTTTCCATATGTTGTTGTCTCACTTGGACGCTCCCCAGATCCGAACCGACGACGCATTCCTGTGTATGTTTTACCTCCATACTCCAAATGCATGCATTAAGCTCTGTTTCAAACACACTAGTGCCATTCCAAACAAAGAATCTCTATGTTCTAGCAAATTGTTCCCTCCTACACCTTCCTATCTCGAAATCTCTGATAAATAATGAATTGTATGTTGACAATTTCACTGTCAACATACAACATTCTCTCCTGTGGAAGAAAACATGGAAGTTGAAGGAGATGCGTGGAGAGCAAAGGCAAGAGAACGTGTTCAAGAAGGAGTCGACCGGTGAAAGGTAAGTTCGAATTCAAATAATTGTTAAAGCTAAGTGCAAAATTCGAATTCCTGAGGTACATTTTGAGAACAGAAACAGTTCATTTATAGCAGAGGTTGATTATAAGAAGGAAAACAAGAACTGGGTTTCAACAAGAAAGCATAAGAATTTTTTTTACAGATTGAATTACCAAGTATGCCCTTGCATCAAAAATTTTATGATTAAGAACAGAGAGCAGTTTAAAAAAAAAAATGAGATTTTCTTTGTTTTTGAACAGAAAATTCTTATTGAAGAACATTCACAGAATTGAATTAAAGCAGAGTTTGCAAGATTGAAGAAGAAATCAAAACAATTGGTTGAAGAATATACAAGGTTGAATCTTTTGGACAAGGATAGACCTCCTTTTTTGTATAAACAGTGAAATATTTTAGGGTCTTTCTCTTTTGAAGAATGGTGTCTAGGTATGAACCAGAAAAATTTGATCCATTAGAAATTCATAAGGATTGTATACAAATTCTTGAGCAAAAACAGTGGATATCTTTCTTTGAGAAGTTTGATGGATATTATGAGGAAGTTGCCTTAGAATTTGCTCATTCATTTGATGGGGAAAGGGCCACTGTTGGAAACTTCACTATTAGAATCTCTGAAGATATAATTGCACATGTCACTGGACTTCCTCAAACAGGAGAAAGATATTTCAAAACTAAGCATTTTAAAGATAAATCATGGGCTTCTTTTATTTCCAGATCTAGGGTGGCAACAGTCAATTGGAAGAAGGGAATTCCTAGGAGTTGGTTGATTCATCCTTGGGATGAATTAGCCTATCTCATCCAGAAGTTTATAACTTGTGAAGGAAGATTTAGCATTATCTACCTATATCACATCAAGTTGCTACAACATTTAAAAGGTGACTGCGAAATTAACATGCCTTACTTTCTACTACAAAGCCTTTCTAAGATGGCTAAGGCTGTTCAAAAGCAAGGTAGGAATACAGAAAAGAGTCTATATCATTGTGGCTTCATTAAAATGATCATCATACATGAGCTACTAAAACAGAACTTGACTTGGTAGTAGTTTATTATTAGAAATGGTTTTGAAACAGTGGAAGAGGAAGAAAAAGAGGAACAAATCTTGGTTGTGACCGATGATGAGGAAGAAATACAAAACCCCAAGGCAACAAGCTCAAAACAGCCTATGGGGAGGAGAAGAACAAGAAGCATGGTGAAAAGGGAGAAAGAATTTGAGGAAAAAGACAATATTTTCACTACATATGAAAGGAAATCAAGAAAACGCCAACAAGTTCAAAAAGTACAAATAAAAGAAAGTGATGATGAAGCACAACAAGCACAGTATGCACATATTCATACTTTGGAGGCACAATCAATGGAAAATGATGATTTTGAAGGACAAGAAACTTCCACATATAAGCAAATGAGAAAATATGTGGAACAATTAATTGAAGACATGAAAGATAAAACTCAACCTCCACAGACAGTAGAACAAATAGAAGAAATGGTTGGTGGGTCCACATCAGAACTTGATAAGAAAAGCAAGAAAATGAAAAGAAAGATCAAGGAAATTGAAGTCCTGGAAAGGTACATAAAAACAAAGAACGAAATGTTAAGGACTCAAAGCCATAGAACATAGGAAGAGAATGAAACCTTGAAGAAAAAGAATAAGAAGCTTCAAAAGCAAAACAAACTAATCTCCAAACAGGCCTATAAATGGTTTCAACAGAAGAAGGCATATAAAGAAAAATATCAAAGAATGAAAGCTCTGCATACAGCTCAGGTTAATGTGGAGACATTATTGCAGGTAGCAGAGGTGGCAGAAGATCATTGACAGAGGTTCAAGAACATTTTGTTTTTGTGCATGAGGACACGCAAAGTCTTCCTCTTGGGGGAGATGTTGAGTACATTTTTATGCTTCCTTTCACTGTATAAACTATACTTTTGCCTCCAAAACCATCCATTTTGCCTTCATATTATTCCATATTTTCCATAAAATGGCTTATGCAAGGTACATTTATCATTCTTTAGCTTAAGAATTGAATTTTCGAATTTTTGGCATTAAAATTAAAAATTTATCAGAAATTACAGGATTTGACTAAATCCCGTAATTTCTCCTAGGTTCGTGTACTTGCAGGATAGCTGGGCAAAATCTGAGACTTGGGTCATGATCCTTGATGTACAAGGATGGATGATCACCTATCAGCTTTGAGATCTGAGCTTTCCAAGTGTCTGGTCAACGCTGGTCAAACAGGGCCACTTCAACAGAAAATACCMTGTTTTAGCATAAAATCATGGACAGTTTTAAATTTTCTTGGGATTGGTTCATATTTTATGGATATGAAGGGGGTATTCGACCTTCCTAGCATATTTTATGGATCTGATCATRATMTTTAGGAGATTTATTAGCATTATTAGTTTTAAAACTCTTGTATAAATACTCTAAGACATAGACTAGTATGACAATCCTTATGTGAATGAAGAAAACTTTGAATTTTCAATCTTGAGATCAGTTCTGTGTTGTTCTTGATGATGTCTATGATATGATGATGTGAATGCTGCTGGAAGTTCCTTCTTAGCTGAGACGACTCAAGTGTACAAGTGAAGCATTGGAGGGCCCCCTTTGCCAAACTAGTACACTCTTCCTTTATGTTCTTTTCAAATAGTCTTTGGTATATGTTTTAGATCAGATCTTGTTGTAGATGAATTTTATTTTTTTTGTAGTTAGACAAATTTCATAGTTAAGTAATATGCTTAATGTTTCAAAGCCTTACTCATGTTGTGAATGATTTCTTGAATAAGAATTCAATGTGTAGTTTGCTTTCAAACATTAGGATGAACATGAATGCTTTTTGAGTTATTTACGCTTTTAGTACTTTTGATTTAACATGAATTGGTGATGATTGCTAATGAATGAAAGAAAACAATGAATGCATCTCTTGAATAAGAGTTTTGTCTTTCTAGCATTGATAAGCCTCTGAGCCAGTTTTTGAATATCCCTTTGAATGTTTACTGTTGATCAAATGCTCTTTAGGAAACCTTTGATGATTACTGTCGTGAGATCTATGAAAAGACTTTTGAACAGAAGCTTAGCATCTCCTCCATATTCATCTCTTAGAATAGATTTTGGTTTATTTCCATTGAAAGAATAAAAATTATCTCTAAATCCATATATTTTGGATGTACCTCTAAGTCTTACAAACACCGAATTGACAATCATTTGTACTCTAATTTACATCAGTATGTTGGAGCCTAACAAACCTGTGGGTTCTTTGGCCCATGAAAAAAACTGAAATTCCCCTAGCAACATTAACACTCACCAATATCCTTATCCATTGTACCTTAGTTCACATTCTAAGTCTCTTCTTTATATCTCAACCCGTGAGGTTCATAGGAACCTCATTTTTCCTTTACCCCGGTCTAATATTCAATGACAATCGTCGATTCTCCACATAATGAACTGTCACAATTTCCTCGTGTACGCTATCATTAACATTAGATCATCGTCGATCCTTTTAGTGATCGTCGGTCGATCTGTACCTTCGTTGGTCTGCGAATCCTTTTCCCATTCTGACTTGCAAGAAACCCTCTCGCTCATGGCTTCAATCCTCACACACTCATTCAAACAGATTAATCTCAATAGGGTTTCAATGCTTAGGTTTACTCACACAGAGGTACACTATTAATACATCAAAATAGAACTCACACATACAAAAATACACCATATATATATATATATATATATATCGGACTCAATATTACATGATAAGGCTTACAGGGCCTAGCTGGCCTCGACCTGATTACATTTTGACCAGCCTCCTCTCCCAATGCCCATAAGCTACATATAATAGAACAAATACACAACAATCCGAAAACGAAAAGATCTGAGCTATCTTCAACCAAATCATTAATATCTCTCAAAACAACAAACCCTATATGTTTTTCACGAAATTTGACGTAACACCGCTTCTCCTTGCCACGCTGCGCTTTGTGGAATCTTCGAGATTTCAAATTTGGTTTGGGGGGTTTTCGCTCCTGCATCAAACTCCCAGGGTTAAAAAAAATCATGATCTCTTGATCATGTGTCTTCATTACTGCTTCCATCTTCACTTTGGTCTTCATTTTTCTTCATACATCATTTCACCATACGTTGAACTTCTCCTCATGCTAAATAGTGAGTTGCAAAAAAGCCTCTATAGTAACAAGTCTTCTACCTTGCTACACAATACCTCATTAAGATTCTCTCCTAAGCTCAGTCTTTCAGTATTCTCCTGGTTCTCTCCTCTATAACCTTTTGAGCACTCTGCTCTAGGCTTCTGCACCTACCCACTCACACACAAAGAAATCTTTCCATGTGCTCTAATACCACTTAATGCAAGAAAATCACTCTCCCAAAGTAGAAACATCACTTAATGCAGAAAAATCACTCAACACCATGTACTCGCTATAAATATCCCCTACAGGATTCTCAACACCATGTACTCGCTATAAATATTCCCTTGCTATATGCCTTGTGTTCACATGCATTCAATTTCACAATTTCCAGCAAGAGAGACGTCGGGTACCCATAATAGGATTAACACTTTAAAATAAAGAAAACCCTTCGTTTCTACGATCTGGATTCTCATTGGCAGAGAATTCTAAATCTGGAAATACCATTGTTTGGTCATCAATGATTGCCCTATCATAACCCTCATTCGATTTCCAAAAAAAATTGATATGCATATACGCATAATCTCACAGAATTTCATACACAGCTTGAATTCAATTATATACCCAACCATTTGCTCAAATCTATAACAAATAATAATAATAGAAGGCACTGTAATAACCATTGCAAGTAAAGTGCAATGTAGAAGGCATTGTAATAATAATAATAAGTAAAGTGCAAGTAGAAGGCATTGTAATAACCACTCATACAACAAAGTAACATACGTTAAATTGGTGGTTCTTGTTCTATTTTGTGGCACAAGAACACATCACTAATTAAGTTGTGTCACAAGAACACATCACTAATTTGGTTATGTTACAATTTATGGTTGTTACAACTTGTGGTTGTTGGAGGATGTGGTGACCCTGCAAGAACAACAACTACTAGTTATAGTTGTGATCATTGTGTGTTTGTAAGCTTGTGTGAAATAGGTCACTTTGTAAGATTGATTTTTGGGTGCATTCTATATCTATACTACTTTCCCAGAAAACTGGTGAATAGAACGGTAGACCATGTACTTCTATAGATGGAAGCAATATAGAATAGATTGATTTCCTAGATAACTAGTGAATACAAGGGCATACCATGTATTTCAATAGATGGAAGTATGTCAATAGAATGGTCGGCTCTAATGAAAACCAGAGACTTCAAGTGGATAGAGGCCCTAATGAAAACTGGACCAAACAAAGATCAAAGTTCAAAAATATTTTTTGTAAAATGTTTTCATTTGATTTCATTATTGTTCTTAGTGATGTAAGCATTAAGGGAGGGTGTTAGAATTAATGCTTACTTTAGACATTGTTTAGATATGTTAGATCTAGTTGGTTGTGGGAAAATGTTTTCCAACTATTAAATCTTAATTTTGTGTGCCTCATTGAGAGATTCCCTCATGAGTTTGATATGTTCTTGATGAAAACTTCTTGTATAAATATGTTCTTGAATATTAATAAAATACATAATATCAATAAATTAACTATCTAAAATAATTAGTTGGTGGTTTTTAAGAGAAGATTTGGATTTATTAACATATATTTTCTTTATATTTAAAGAAGACAAATTCTTAGTCAATTAGAAACAATTTAATTTGATAAAACATAATTAGAAACAATTTAATTTGATAAAACATAACTAGACACAGGGTAATTCATAACCATAATAAAAATAAAGAAACATTGTTTTAACTTGATATAAAAATAAATAATATTAAATTAACATTAAAAATATTAAATTGTTGATTTTCATAAATTAAATCACATATTTTGGATTATATTTAAAAAATGATCTAGTTGTTCTATGAAATGGTTTTTTTCCTAAATCTAGTTATATAAATTTAGACGAATCACTATAACATGATGAAAAATCCTAAAAGTGAGATTATACAGAAATAATCACTAAAATCTACCAATCAGAAGAGAAAAGAAGTTCCCCTGGGGATTTCATAGCCCAACAACACAGTGTAATCCTCCACAGATATGTGAGGAATGGCAAGTGGTGTCGGTGGGTGGAGTCTAAACGTTTCTTTCACTATAGCTTGCAAGTAAACCAGAGAAGGTAGATCGGATTCCCGCACCATTTGACCCACTCCAACAATGCGACCCATCTCGTCCTGAAGCTTCTTCAGCACTGGGGGGTTTCTTATCACTTCAGACATTGCCCATTCACGGGATGATCTGAAATATTAATGAGAGACCGAATCATGGCAGAGGTCTCCTCTTCTCTTATAGAACGGAAGTGTTCTATTTGTCTGTAGCTCAGCAACTGTAAAACGCAGACCTTATGCAAATGCCTCCAGGAAGGGCCATACGGAGTCAAGGCGATGCCCGAATAATTATATGTCATATACTCAGCGTCGGTCATTGAAGGTCTGCTGGTGAAAAAACGATCATGGGTTTTGAGAAATTCCTTGGCCACCTCTGGAGTGGAGACGACTAAGGTCAGGGTGGAGCCGAGGCGGAGAGACATGAGAAGCCCATATTTCAGAGAGAGAGCTGCCAACGCTTGGTGTGGAAGACCTCCCAGCAGAAGGTGAAGGTTTCCGAGAATGGGCAACTGAAGCGGCCCTAGGGGCAGCTGCCTCTTTTTGCTTCCCCGGAACAAGAAACTCCATGCAAAAAGAAGAACAGTGACTAGTTTAATATAGAAGTACAAGCATTCAGGAACTGGCCACTCAGAGCCCAACTCATTCACCATTGTCATGACTCACTCCAGATAGCTCCTTCTCCTGATCTGGGGTTGCTTTCTGATATCCATCTCATGTGTTGATACTTATAATTATAATTAATATGTTTCTATTTTATCTTTATTTATTAATCCTTTAGTTGAATTCTTTATTTATTAGTCTTTTAGTTTACTTCATATTAGTTTTTCTTTTGATTATAAATTTTTGCATAATTTTTATTGTTTTAACTAGAGAACTAAAAACATTATTTTTTATATAATCAAAAAATCCTTATATGTCATGATTGTCATGATCAATAGATTCGAAGTTTTATTGTCACCATCCCTGTTCCCAATGTTTTAAATGTTAACATATCCAAAGTTTTGATCATTTACAGTCTTTTTGAAGTCTGTTTGTCCTTTGACTATAAATTTTTGCATACTATATATTATTCCAAGTATTATTATTATTATTAAGTACTCAACATGCATTTTTTATTATTAAGTGCGTAAACATGAGTGGCATACTGCATTCTTTTTTAAATGTTTACATAGTGTGAGGCCTTTAAACAGGCCTAACAACCTTAAATGTTTACTTAACAGGCCTGCCACAATACATTTTCCTCCGAATTTTTGATACAATCTTGTCTGCAATTAATTTGGGCAATATTGTTTTACATCGGCATCACTGGTTCACTGCTTGTTGCTTGCTCGTTGGTTCGTTGGATGCTGCTTACTGTTGTTTGCTTCAATTTTGCAAAGTTGAGGTCCTACAGCTGCAGTTGGACCTCTTGGTGCTTGCTCACTAGTTTGTTTTTTACTGTTTGTTCTGGTTTGCTTCAACTTTGCAAGGTTGAAGTCCTGCACCCGTAGTTCGACCTGTTCTTTCACTTTGCAGGGTTGAAATCTTTCACCCTTGTACTTTGCAAGGTTGGTGTCCCGCATCTGCGGTTGGACCTGTTGTTGTAGTTTGCAAGGTTGAGATTCTGCACCTGCAATTGGAACTGTGCTTCTGTCGTTCCCCATTCACAAGTTTCAGTACCATGGTTTCATTCCTATTCATTATTTTCTATTTACTGTTCACAGTTTGCAGGTAAGAATTTCCAATACTAGGAAGTGTTGTAAATAAAAATAGATGTTAAAAAAAAACTAGAAATAATACCTGAGTGGAAATTCTCTTACAGAACATCATTTTATGTGACTACTGGATCAAAGAAACAAGAATGTATTGCTATCCCCGAAAAGTGTTGAACAAGAAAGCTTGTCACCTTTGCAGGACAATGATGAATACAAAACCCACCTCTGTCACAACCATAGTGACATATAAAAAAGGATATGGGATGTTCTCCTCATCTTTATATTCCTGAAACCATACGTTTAGTGCATTTTTCAGGATGTCCCCTTCCAATCACATATGACCACTTTCATGTCCTGAATATCATAGCATAGCTCTTTGGAAAATGGCAATGCAAAGGGATTTTCCAAACGAATTCAGAGTTTTCATTGTGGAAAATGCATCTACAAGGACCTTCCCATCCCTTCTTTGTAGGTTATGACAGGGCAATATTTCATTCTATGAGGCAAAACCACATATAGTTGTTGGTTTTATG
>JASDQU010501652.1:6430-18214 GCA_032191745.1 Picea mariana | reverse complement strand
TTGAACACAAACATCACATGTCCAATGAAAAAGAACATCATTATTTGCACCATTGAGATGGAAAGGAGGCAATGCTCATAACAAATGTCGATTCCACCTTCAACATGGCTTGTCAACAAGTGAAACGAGTTTCAAGTGGCAACCATAAGTTAAGCTACCACATGTTGAAAAAACAAATACGTGAGAGAAACAAGTGTAGCTACATATCCCACAATGGTCATGATATTGACCGAGAGGGAAAAATCACATCTCGTAGCCTAGAGCAAACACCATGCACTGCTAGAATTGAAAACCAACAAACGCCTACTACGCATCCTTGTCTAGGAAAGAGAGATGCAAAATAGATCTATATGAAACAAATTAAAGACACTCCTTCCATTGCATGTGTGATTTAGGAGCAATTGAATTTCGCAAAAACAACTAAGTCCTCCACCCCTGACTTGCAAAAAGAATACCTCAGCTTGACACTAAATGATAGAACATTTTCCAGTAACAATATTTGTCTTCCATGCAAACAATCACTTGAAAATGGAAAATTGTCACACTTTGCAACACCTGACCAAATAAGATGTAACACACCAGTACCAGATGTAAGTACACTTACAGAACTTGAAGAGAGACTTGTGTCTCTGCAAATTTCATTTGCACAAATCAAACCTTAGGGCTATAAACGACCCCAGATGGGCTTAACAAGATCAATTATTAATGTCCTTGTGCAACTAGATTTTGTGCAAAAATCCCTGCCACAATTCATTAGCGAGACAATGACAATTGATGTAGCTCTCAAAAGACGTTTTCAATACAAGAATGCATACCATACAAGTAAAGTGTGTGTGCATATTGTCATGAAATCATTAAAAGAATTATGTTCCATGGCCCTGTACAAAGCACACAACATTTGTATAAATGAGAAGTAGAAAAATGTTCTTGAACAAGGAAATGACAGCTCTGCACAATATTTTGATATTACTAGTGAATTTGATACAAGCGATGAATCCGAGAATGAAAGACCTGCTGAAACATTGATACATGGATTCACTGACTCACAACGCATTCATGATTTGCAAGACAAGATTGTCGAAATTACACCTGCCGAAGGGCAACGTCCACTTGGAATATTCAAGGACAAATTTGTTGAGGAAATGAATTTCCGAACACTTTTCTATGGACATCCACGTCCCAATGACATTGCAGAATGATTCAACTGCCAAAAAATAGTTCGATGGGAACTGCTACATTCAAGCGGTGACTTCTCATGTCACATAACAAATTTTTTTTTCAAAACAATGCGCATATTAATTGAGCAAGTGATCTCTTGGATGTGGGTGTGAATAACAAAAGGCCAGCTACAAGGAAGAAAGTTATTGGACAAAGATGTCAAGTACAAAGCAAACCTAGAAAAAATTCTAAAATCTGATATTGTATACATAGATTTCAAAAACATTCACATCTCTCCTAACTACTTGCAACAAAAAAAGGAAACTATATTTACAATGATTCGACAATTGGGACCCCCAACTTTTTTTATCACATTTAAAAGTGCAGCGCATCACTGGGATCCGTTGGTGGCTACAGTGTTTGCATTGTATAGGAACAAGAAAAGGAAAAAACAAATTGATACATTGGAAAATGATGACATTGACTACCTCAAAAGAAAAGACCCAATGACATGTACTCGTTACTATCGACATAAAATAAATTCTTTGAGGTAATTGATATGTCATGTTGAAACGTTCTTTGGAAAAATATCGGACTATTATTTTGTGACTGAGTTCCATAATAGAGGGAGTAAACAAGACCATGCACTGTTATGGATAGAGGGTGCATCGGTCTATGGAAATGACAACAACTCACAAATCGAGCAGTTTCTAGACAAATACATAACATGCAACACAAATCATTTGGATCCAGAACTTGCCAAAGTTCATAGCAATTATCATACAAGAAGTTGTAAAAAAACAAAATCACATTGCAGTACAACTTCCCTATGTCGCCAATGAGAACAACAAGAATCATAGAACCAATTAGTTTAGAGGACAATGGTCTCATTGAGAAATCTAAATCTTTGTTCCCATTTCTAGAACGAAGAGACTTCGATGACTTAATGAGCTTTGAATACTTCTTGGCAGAACTAAATCTAATAGAAGATGAGTACATCCAAGTGATACAATCTACACTTAAACAACCAACAATTTTCTTTAAATGAAAACTTTCACATATTTGGAACAACAGTTTCTCCAAGAACATGCCAACTATGTGGAATGCAAATACGGATGCACAATATGTCCTCAATGCATATGTTGCAACATCATATTGTACCTCGTACATGACAAAGTTTGACAAGTCTATGACAAGTGCATTCAGAAGAATACACAAAGAACATGAAAAAAGTCATATTGATGCTATGCAAATGATATGTACACTTGGAAATACATTACTTAATCTTCAACAAATGTCCTCTCAACAAGCAGTCCAAATTGCACTTTCCCTACGTCTGAACTGTAGTTCAAGGAAATGTGTCTTCATAAACACATCTCCACTTGAAAAATGTACATTCTTGCTTAAATCACCATCTTTGCTGGAACAAGAGCCTGGTAACTCAAAGGACGTGATATGTCATTGTTGCGCTCTAAAGATGTCCTAAAACAGCCTTAGTTTTAACATTAATTTATCAACCCGAGGATTCGTCTTTTATCTCAAGAACATCAGCACAGTCTATGCAGATAGCTTGTAGAGGCTAAAATCGCGTAGCTAAAGCAAACCTGAGTTTATCCATAATCAAGTTCCTCAAATGTTCAATTAAAGATTCTAAGATTAATATCTTACTTAACAGAATTGAAATCTAATTGCTAACATGTTGTGAATGAAAAGGAACTAGCTAACCTGCTAAATTCATTTAACTAAAAAGAAATGATTGAATTTGAGTAAAGACTTGTAGAATTGACTATTAACTAGGAATTGAATTGTTGGAAAGGAAATAGAGAACTATTCTAATAGAAAGAAACTGTAATTGTAATCTAATCATAAGGAACAACAATCATAACTGAATGGAAAGGAACAACAATTGTAACTTTAATTGGAAGGAACGGCAATTGTAACCTATTTGAAAGGAACAGCTGATGTGAATCTTAAGTAAAAGGAATAGCACGTATGAAAACATGAGGATTGCTTTAGTATTATAAAGTTACAATATAGAAAACTGAATCATCTTTAAAATTGCTTTTGCACCAAAAGTCCTTAACCTCCAATCGCTCACGCATCTTCAAGATATCCTTTGCTATTTTGGTTTTGATAATATTTAACCAATCCTGTAACAAAATCAAACAATTCCAACCATATTTTAGAATTTATTCATCATGACTTCAGTAATATCACTAGAAGACATATTAATCATTTTCTATTCTATTTATCCCTAATTAACAGAAAAGTCACTCAAGATTGTATCACAAACTGTGTGAATAAGGAGAATATTTGTACGTTTTTCAAAACCCAACATACCCCCCGGCTTACCTTATTGCATGTCCTCATGCAAGCTGAGATCTTACATGTAAAGCAGTGATGATGTAAGGAGGGAAAGTTGGTTCACCAGGTCTCCTGAACCCATTACTTCTTTTGAGCTCTTCAAAAGCAGCATCCTCCCTTTTCTTGTTAATTTGATAATCCTTCTGGTAACTTTCCGAAGGAAACTAGAGGATAGGTGGATTATACCTACACCCAATCCAAGCAGGTCCTTCCTCCAGGAATAGTCTAGAATACCTTTCTACTCTGTAGATAGCTGCAAAGAAATTCATGAACCTGAAGGGCTCCCTAATTTTGACTTCATTGGAGGATGCATCCCATCTCACCTTAGAAGCAGCAAGAGCTTCTTCTTTGAGTTCTCTAAAGTATATGATGCCTGAACGGATAATCTGTCGATGGATGGGGGCTAGAGAATCTCTAACACCCCCCCCCCCCCTCCTTTTCATAAAGGTTCTATGTTGCATAATGGATGGAAAGGACTTGAGGGGTTCTCCTCTGATCCAAAGATCTAACCCTGTTTCCCTCTTTATAAAATTCTTGTGGGCCATGCCCCATCTAACTTGGTTCTTAGTAAAGAACATGAATGCCTGGAACTGAATGTCTCCAATAAAGGGACCAGGGTTATTTTTCCTATCATCTTCCAAAATGAAATTATGGAAGTATAATTCACATAGAAAATATTGCACCTTTTCTTCCTACTCTCTAAAACATGAAATGAACTCAGGGACAGTGGAAAATGTAATCGACTTACCTGCTTTGACGGATTTTACCCTTAACAATAGGTAACGTTCGAGCAAGAATAGGGTATAATTGGTGGCAGGGGCTCTATAATTGATTGCATCAGAGTAAACATCACAAATCTCGTTGATTTGCTCCAAAGCTTTTTCAAATTAACTTTGGATTTTCTTAATCTTTTCTTGGGATTTGGTGAGCTCAGCATATGTTTCACTTTCTGTTGCTGACATATCCTTCAGTTGTTTAACAACCTTTTGATGTTTAGCCCTAGTGATCATTTCTTCTCTGGATTGAGTTAAGGCTTGTTGAGCTTGTACCAACTCAACCTTTAGCCTATCAATAACAACATCCTGTTCCCGAGACTGAGTTGCTCGATATCCTTCTATAGTGCCCATCTCATCTCTGGATTGAGTTAATGCTTCTTGAGCTTGTATAAGCTATGTTTCTAGTCTATCAATGATAGCATTTTGTTCTTGAGATTGGAATGCTAGATGTTCTGCCATAGTCATCAATTCATTCCTACTTTGAATCAAGCTCTATTGGGAGTGTATCAATTATTCTTCCAATCTCCTAATGGTGGGGTCTTGTTCGAGGGATTGAGGTATTTCCTATGAGACTAGGGTATCTGTCTGTACCTCAGCATCAACAGTTTCTGAAGGAATTACCTCCTCATTCTGAGCTACTGCATCCTCTACTGCTATATCTTCAGGGTCTATCTGTGTTCCCATAGAGTTTGCAGTGACCGTTCTTTTAGGAAGAGGGTTTCTTCCCTGCACTCTGGACCTTTTGTTTTTCTTTCTTTGGTGGGCCTTATCTGCTTGTTCTAGCTGCTTCCTCAATTCTTTAATAATTCCTCTGAGTTTGCCAACCTTTAGTTTTAATGCTTGAACTTTTTTAACCTTTCTCTTTAACGACTTGTTCTCCTTTTTCAGCTTTCTAATTTTCTTATGGCTTTTGTCTGCTTTCTGTTTGTGAGGAATCTCAAGGTCTTCCTTATTCTGATCAGCAGATAGTTGTTCTTTTTTTCCTTCCAAGTGCTATGTATGTTCAAGAGGGCTTCTTGCCTTAGGATGTGGTTCTTCATATGTTGTGTCCTCAGGAAATGACATTTCGATATCAGGGAAATTTTCAGCAGGATTTGAAGAAGAGGCTCGTTCTTGATATCCTTTTGATTTATCTCTATCAATTGAGGCTCCTAAGCTCCCTAAAACCTGAGCTATTTCTTCTTCATAGCTTTTCAAACATTGTTTTTTCATACTCTTTAATGCTGGTTGGGTGTCTTCTTGATTGTTTCCATGTGAAGTTTGTTCTGTATGCTCAATACCCTAGTCATTTTCCTGTAAGGGTTGCTCTATTGTGTTCTGAATTTCTTCAGGGTTTCTTGTTCGTTTGTTTCTCCTCGTTCTCTCAATGGGGGTTTTAGGAGCATCCATTTCTCTTTTTCTCTTTTTGGTTAGTGGCCCTGCTTGTGGGGTTTGATCCTTTGTCTGTGAGGTCTGAACCTCTGTCATTTGAACAGGGTCTGCCTCGACTTCGGGTTGAGGAAGTGAAACTTCTATTTGGGCAGTGGCCTCCTCTCCCTGTATCTCTTCAGTTTCCTGTAATGGGTTTTCATGACATAATTCAGGATATTCCAGTTGTAGATGTTTATTGGTCCCAATAAGATTATCCCAGGTCAATTGGGTTTGAATCAATGCCTTACTTACTATCAATTTAATTAATCCATGATGGATGATAACAGTAACAGGATCCTTAGACTTCTGTGTTCTTAAGGCAACCTCATGTAACATGGCATTTAGAAAGAAAGGTAGATTGATTACTAACCGTTGTTTGAGTGCTGCTAGTAGTTTGAGGTGGCGTGGTCGGATTACATCATATCATCCATTGCAGGTGATGTACCTTTGAATTACCCCTGCCAGTTCTTTCCACGGTTCGTTGAGGGTGTTGGGGTTAAGTCCCTTTCCCTTTTTTTCCAACTCTTCTCCAGGGTCTACGAAAGATTCTACAGCTTCTTTGAGCATTGTAGATCTTCCTGTCCATTGAATGCCCATGTTAGGGAGACCTGTAACCTCTGCTACGATTTCCTGAGTAACTGGAATTTGTATGTCTCGAACTATGGAGATTTCTCCCTGCAAATTCTGAAAGAATTCAAGCGTGATGTTTGTATCAGACCCTTGCAAACAGTTGAAGTACTTCGTCCACCCTAAGCGGTGTAGGATTTCTCTTGCCCGCTCTGTTACCTATAGTAATGTTGGCTCCCTATGCACTCTTCGGCCACCCATATTTCTGTGAGAAAATAAGAACGACTATCGTTCCTAGTTGCAAATTTTGTTAGACCAGCTTGGAGGAATAATTGCCAAAAATAGAAAATATCAGCGAACAACAAGTGTATAAGAATGCAGGTTTTTCATTTATTGCAATCATTACATCTTATCGGACAGTGTGTTGAGCATCCACTCCCCTCATTAATGTAGAGGTTGTCCTCGACCGTCAGCGTAGGCGAATGTAATGAGTGTAGGTATTTTCGGTGAGAGGTAATAATTGTGCTGCCGCCGTTGATGGGGACTAATCATGTATAATTTCAAAAAGCACTTTAAATCAAAAATCATTAAATGATAGTCCTCTTCCGTGGGAATTTCGAATTTATTATACCAAAGCTCAAAAAATGTTTTATGGATAAATAAACCAAAATAAATTAAATCTGTTCATTTAAAAAATATATATATTCCACATATCATAATATTGTTACTTTTCCCAAGTTATTGAGTATAACTGATATGATAGCCTTATTATTTGAGTAAAGGAAATCTAGAGGTACATAGAAACTTGGCATTTTTGAGATAAACTTCCATACCACAGGCAGAGCCATTGCTGCCAGCAGACGTCCATAGCCTTGGCAGGGTTGTCTTTTAACCCATAGATAAGCCCGTATCCTTAATAAATACTTGAATCATCTTTTCCAAAAAAACCATTATCCTAGTTTAGTAGCCAGATGATGATAATGCCACTCACTAGAGTGTAACTTAAGTGAACAAGCCAGTTCGTGATGAGACCTCTTGTCCTTTGACAAAAGAAAATGTCAAAGGCCATTGCCCTGGTGTGGTAGCCATAGTGGGAATGTCACTTAGGTTAGTATCCTATGATCGTGGTAGGTTGGCTCGTGATGAGACCCCCTATTCTTTGTGGAAAAATTTTATTACTTNGTTATTGAGTATAACTGATATGATAGCCTTATTATTTGAGTAAAGGAAATCTAGAGGTACATAGAAACTTGGCGTTTTTGAGATAAACTTCCATACCACAGGCAGAGCCACTGTTGCCAGCAGACGTCCATAGCCTTGGCAGGGTTGTCTTTTAACCCATAGATGAGCCCGTATCCTTAATAAATACTTGAATCATCTTTTCCAAAAAAAACATTATCCTAGTTTAGTTGCCAGATGATGATAATGCCACTCACTAGAGTGTAACTTAAGTGAACAAGCCAGTTCGTGATGAGACCTCTTGTCCTTTGACAAAAGAAAATGTCAAAGGCCATTGCCCTGGTGTGGTAGCCATAGTGGGAATGTCACTTAGGTTAGTATCCTATGATCGTGGTAGTTTGGATCGTGATGAGACCCCCTATTCTTTGTGGAAAATTTTTATTACTTATCTTTATTCGGTTTTTTTTTTCTTGAATCATCTTTTCCCGAAAAAATATCATTATCCTAGTTTGGTAGCCAGATGATGATAATGCCACTCACTAGATTGTAGCTTAAGTGAACAATCCATCTCGTGATGAGACCTCTTGTTGGGCTCTAAAGATGTCCTAAAACAGCCTTAGTTTCAACATTAATTTATCAACCCGAGGATTCGTCTTTTATCTCAAGAACATCAACAAAGTCTATGCAGATAGCTTGTAGAGGCTAAAATAGCGTAGCTAAAGCAAACCTAAGTTTATCCACGATCAAGTTCCTCAAATGTTCATTTAAAGATTCTAAGATTAAGATCTTACTTAACAGAATTGAAATCTAATTGCTAACATGTTGTGAATGAAAAGGAACTAGCTAACCTGCTAAATTCATTTAACTGAAAAGCAATGATTAAATTTGAGTAAAGACTTGCAGAATTGTCTATTAACTAGGAATTGAATTGCTCGAAAGGAAATAGCAAACTATTCTAATAGAAAGAAACTGTAACTGTAATCTAATCGTAAGGAACAACAATCATAACTGAATGGAAAGGAACAACAATTGTAACTTTAACTAAAAGGAACGGCAATTGTAACCTATTCTAAAGGAACATCTAATGTGAATCTTAAGTAAAAGGAACAACGCGTATGAAAACGTAAGGAACTGTCAATCAGAAAACTACAGTAATGGAAATTGGAAGTAGCAATCATTAACACTCGAGAGATATCTATCTTCTGTATGCAAACCGTATGGAATCATTAATACACTTATGCATTCATCTTAACTATTGTGAAAGGGAATTGAATCGTAAAACAGAAATCAAATTGATACAATTACAGCTGAAACATTAGCTCCTTTAGACTGGGCCCTTGGTCCTTAGAAGCACTGCTACGAGAAACTCAGTATATAGAAATGGTGAAAACGATAAAATCTTTTATTAACTTCATAGTTGGTACATCATTCACAAAAACGGCTTGTGCAAAGTAACTTTGAGTCAGAATACTTGAACATAATTCTTAGATTATCTTTTAGGATCTATTATCCTCTATATACACAATAATCTAAGTAAATCAAGCCATCCTGAGGATCGGAAGATCCTCAAGATTGCTTTACTATTATAAAGTTACAATATAGAAAACCGAATCATCTTTAAAACTGTTTTTGCGCCAAAAGTCCTTAACCTCCAATGGCTCACGCATCTTCAAGATATCCTTTGCTATTTCGGTTTTGACAATATTTAACCAATCCTGTAACAAAATCAAACAATTCCAACCGTATTTTAGAATTTATTCATCATGACTTCAATAATATCACTAGAAGACATATTAATCATTTTCTATTCTATTTATCCCTAATTAACAGAAAAGTCACTCAAGATTATATCACAAACTGTGTGAATAAGGAGGATACGTGTACCTTTTTCAAAACCTAGCAGCCACTCTATTATTGATTATTACCTCTAGCGTCCATCTCCTATTAAGCATATCTGCCTTGCAGAGTTCGTATCGCATTACAAAAAAAATGGTGCACCCATATTAAAAAGTAAAAACCAAATGTAATACGCTTTGTCAAATTCAACAAACACATCGACTATGAAAACTGTTGTAGAGAAAAACTGTTGTTGTACGTTCCATTTGATCACAATGAAAACACATTAAAACATAAGTCCCCTACATGGGAAGTTGCATATATTGCTTATGAGACTACAATACAAACCAATGAATCTAGATTTACATACAATTTCAATCCAACATGCGGTGATTTAGAAAGTGCAGTTCATGAACTAGAAAACCCTGACAATGTTGATGAGACCTTAACAAACCATAAAACAACTAGAACTCTCTGTGAGTCCTACGACTTGCAAGAAGATTTGCATTGTCCTCGAGTAGCCATCATTGAAAAACGTATCAATATTGGCTTTCAAGTCACAAAGCATCCTTTCTTTATTGAAAATAACAAATACTACACAGTTATATGACTGTTGAATCGAGAACATCAATCAATCCTAAAGGACATTGCAATTAAAAAGAGCTTAAACATGCACACTCATGTGCACTTGTTCCTTACAAGTGGGGCAGGTGCACTTGTTCCTTACAAGCGGGGTAGGAACAAGCAAGACATTCACAACGAAAGCACTATTCTAAATACTTATACGAATCTATGATTCAAACAATTAGACTGGCCCTATGAAACCAAAGGGACTAATAGTTGCATATAATGCAGGTGGAACAACAGTCCACTCTGCATTTTTTATGCCTTTTAATAAGTCACATTTTCTTCCAGTAAGCAAGGAAATGTTAGATACCCTGTCTAAGATTTATGACGAACTGCAACTTGTCTCCATAGATAAGGCATCTTTGATTGGAAGTCGCTTCTTATATCCCATTGACAATCAACTAAGAAACGTAAAACATGTGCACACCAAATACTTTGGGGACATTGACATGATATTCTGTGGGGATCTTTACCAGGCACAACCCATCCAAGATTCTTTAATATTTGAACAACCTATGGTCAATATGAAAACGGTGACACGTGACTTTTGGAAAGACAATATACAATGTTTTGAATTACATACTACAATGCGCCAGACAAATGAAACATTTATTGCAATTCTGAATAGAATGCGGACAAACAACCAAACATGTGATGACTTAACATATATCAATTCAAGGTGCATGAAACCTGCACCAACAGTCTCAACCTTCCCTTACCTATTCTACAAGAATAGGGATGTTTCAATGCACAACAAGTACATGTTATCACTCATGCCTAGTGATGATATCATCATCAATTCAATTGACCTTGAAGAAGACAACCATGGAAATGTACCATGCCATCAACATACAACCACTTTTCCTTTGCAACTTGTCCTGAAATTAGACATGCTAGTTGAAATATATGCCAGCGACTATGATTCATAGGATGGCTTGGTGAATGGTGCAGATGGAATACTCAAGGCTTATACCAAAACAGAAGAAGTTGATGTCCTTTGTATTAAGTTCCATGACCTACAAATTGGCCATTGACAAGAAAACAAATTAGCTTATCTGTATACTTCAAACACTGCATGTGATTGGACACCTATCTTACAATTATCAAAACCAGTATCAACATTGACCAAGACAAGTCAACTAAAGATTCGAAAACAGTTTCCAATTAAACTTGCATGTGCATGTACAGTCCACAGATCACAAGGGCTAACACTTGATAGTGTTGTGTTTGACCCTAATGGAATTCGAATACATGGACTTGTGTACACAGCGTTTTCTCGTGTCAGAAGCATAGACTCGTATTTGCTAAGCGCTCTTACAAAATATAACTTCAAAGTCAAACATAAAGTTGATATTGAGATGAAACGCCTTAGCACAAAATGGAATCTACAATATGATTACGAATCCATACAAACAAACTCATATGTATCATTTCTCTCACTTAACACATGCATCCTACATGCACATATGGATGTTATACTCAATGACTATGACACAATGCAATCTGATATTTTGTGCTTACAGGAAACATACATGACATTATGCATGCAAAACAAGCAATTTCCAAATCACAATTGCATATCAAGTTACATTACACATGGAGTGATGATATTAGTGAAAAAACATGTAATAATTTTGGAGCATATGCATTTCGAAGAAAACAATGTTGACATTGTGTTGGCAAGAGTATCTTCCATGGATCAGAAATTGCAATATTGAATCTCTATGCTGATCTGCATGCAACATTTCCCAACATACTAAATCTTGTTTCAAATGCATTATAACATTTACATCTGAACGAAACCATTATCATTCTAGGGGACTTCAATATTGACATGCTACAAAATAATGCCAGAACAAAAGAATAG
>JASDQU010501651.1:100505-111942 GCA_032191745.1 Picea mariana | reverse complement strand
CTAAGGAGCTCGAGTGAGTTTGGCCAACGTCGATTCCAGGTACCATGAAGACTTTCCCCTCCATAGTCACCTTGTGTAAAGACCCTAAAGAGATAGGCTACTAAGGTTACCAATTATGACAATGATGCCTGGGGAAACAATCGACAGTCCGATCCACGCGCAAAGGCAGGGTATCTAGCCCAAAATCAACTCGATAAGGTCCCCACAGGGTTTTCTTCTCAAGTGACCCCCAATAATACGCGCAATCTCTACACTAAGACCGACAAAGCAGGGTGAGTAACTCTGTCAGTCCTAATGCGACCTCATGATTGACCCTTTTGTTAGAAGGGCTTCCCAGGACAAAATGTAGCAAGTGGATTTGAACTCTCCCTATCACAATATACTATTTTGTGTTTTGATGCTTTGGAGAGTGTGCCTTACAACCTATTCCAAAGCACTATCCTAGCTAATGTTGGTGTAGAGAATTTCTAGAAAATAAAAGTTACTAATAAATTTTAAAATTGCATTGTATTTTAAAGGTTGTTGCTTACTCATAAGGGAAACATAAATGAAACTGATAATGTATGTGACGTTGACCCAATAAAGTGAAATAAGAAATGATTATGCAATCTTTTAATTCGATGAACTATAATTACAATAGGGAGAAGGTGTCTCTTTTTGAAATACAAAAGCTACTAAACACGATTTCTCAATTTTTGAATGAAAAAGATACCAAATAATAAAAAACTATTAAATTTTCCAACTTTTCTCTTTTAACAAATATCTTGAATGCAACAATTTTCTTGTAAAAGACTACTAAAAACAAGAATGACTTCAGTTCTTTCTTTCTCAAATCAGATCAAAGATGTAATGAAGAAAATAAAGCGTAATCCAAGAAAATTAACACATTTTCAACACTATTCCCAAATCAAAACCATAGTGTAGACAAAAATGAAATGATAAGAAATTTTTTTGTCAAATACAAAACAAAAATTGTCTCTCAATCAATTAACAATCCAGAAAGTAAAAACAATCTAAAACTTAAGATAAATCAAGGATTCTTCGACAAACAAGCACTTGGGATCAAGATCTAGAGATTATACCCTTGTGACAAAAAACCAAAAGCAAAACTTGCAAAATTTACAAAGAAAACTTTCAATTTTCGAAAATCAATCAAATGCCAGCTTCAAACTTATAAATCAATCATTCACTAGTGTCAGAAGTTCATCCCAGACAATTGAGGCAAAACTAGGTAGAAAAAATAAAAAATGACTATCTCCAACAATTCCTACATGAATCGTCGCAGGTTGCAGTGGAGCACAGTGTAACGATCTAGGGTCGTCACATGCTGCCAATAAGGTACAATGTGGCGTCGTCACACTGGTCTGCACCAATAGAGTGCAACGTGAGAGGATCGTCGCGAGCTGTCTATAGAGTACAGTGCGACGATCTCTGAAACTAAAGGAAAAAAGGAAGAAAGACAAAAATTCTGACTAAACTTCCAGACCCAGGGAGTCAAGATAGATCACCCACAGAATTAGAGAATGAATTTAACCAAAAGAAGGAAGGCTAAAAGAAAATAAGAGGCAAAAAACCAAAAGAAAGTCGTATCCCCAGTATGGTTGCCAATTTTTTTATCAGACTAATCGGTAAGTGCGGACACAAATCGATCTTCCTAACTTCCACAAGAAACTAGAACAAAACAAAACATCAAACACACTTCACCTTAAACTTCATTGTCATATGAACTAGTTTAGTGAGGTACAAGTGACATACCTTTTAAACGATGCTTGATCCTCGCTAGTGTCATCCTTGTAGCTTCTTCCTTGGGTTTGCAGAATAGCAAGCTTGTTTAAGAATCACAAACCAACAAAGAGGGAAAACAAAGATATATATATTCTAATGAATTTTATGTATATGATCAAAGAATTATTCAATAGAAGATGAGATGCTTTTATAGGGAAGAAATGTATTACTTTATTAAATCAAATGGAAAGTGGAGAATACAACCCATGCCTTGATGTTGCAAGGTCCCCTTTCGATGGCTCTTTGCTTCAACACACACACCTTTGCTCCAATGCCTTGAATGAAGAAGATCCATAATCTGACTTGAAGAACTAAAGAAAATCTCTCAAGCATAATCTGAAGTAGAACTCTCCACACAAATATTAGCCTATTCAACCTTAGCCTTTTCCATGAGAGATCCCTCTTTATATAGTGTGAAAGAGAGATGGATGAGGATATTAGGATGATCCCACTAAATCAAAGAAGTGAGTAAGATCCAAACCGATTAGAGGCCACCTCATATTCTAGAATATTCCCTTCTAGAACATGTGACATCCCCCCAAAAATAAATTATTTTTGAATTCGAAAATTGTTAGGAAAATTATTCCGTTTTTGGTAAATTCGAATTTGAATTTTTTTTGCCATTTATGGAAATTCTGAATTTTGAATTTGGTAAATTGTAATTAATTATTATGACTGTTGGGCAGTGATCTGATTTGACCCAACTAACTATTTGACTATGACACTTATATGAAAACATAATATTTTATAATTATTGCAGGGGAACAAATGGAACAACCATGTTAAAATCAACTGACCATGACTCCATGAGTGGGGAACATGTTGGAACTACCTCAGGGCTGATTGTTGCAAGTGGCAAATCAAGGATTTGGTCATTGGAAGCTCCTGAAAATCAGGGATTTAGAAAGTTGTGAAAATTCCCAAGGGAGGGAAAAGACCTAGGAAAAAATATTGTTTTGATATATAACATATGTAAGGAGGCAGGGCGATGCCTATTATGATGGGGGGGAAAGAAACACCGATTACTTGTTGTTATGATCACTAATTGTTGAGTGTGAGGCAAGGAGAAGACTACTGATAGAGGAAGACATTGTTGAAGAGGAGATTCCAAGTTTTCCCTCATGGATTCATGGTCAGGCTAAGGGGTGAATCAAGCAAGTGATTTGGATGCCCTATTCTACGGTTGGGAGGAACGTGGTTGTTCCCTTTGTCTTCCCACGAACTGATTCAGATATGTTAATATTTTCCTTCTTCGTTTGAATGATTATATATATCTAATGTAATGCATCTGTTTGTGCTAAAGTGAAATATTTTCCATGGATGAAATCTGTTCGTTTGTGTGAAGTTTATAACAGATGACCAAATTCTGGAATTGTTCCTTCTGTAATTAAAGTTCTAGGCAGAATTATCTATGTATAACTGAACTTGAAAAAAGAACAGATCTATCTACAGGTGTATGTTTATTCCTGTAATTGAATTTCTAGGGGGAACTATCTATGTATAACTGGATTTGAGCAAGTTTGTATATATATATATATATAAGATTATGTGTATCTCTGTAATTAAATTTCAGAAAATTCATATCACTTAGTTGAGACTGCTTTTTCTCGTATAACATTGAAGGAGGAGAAATACGAGACAATATGGACCCTACGAATCATATGTATATACTTATATATTACACACACACACACACACACATATATATATAGATAGAGAGAGAGAGAGAGATCTATTTGCAGTTAGTACCTTCCGTAGGCATTATTGATTAAACAAAAATTAAATGAATGCAACAGAAAATTCACTTATATAGAGATCTGTTGTCATATTATATAAGCAAACAAATTATGTCAACAGGAAATCAACTACATTCTGAATAAAGGAAATACTGAATCAGAGAGTCTGAAACCCCTCCTTAATCTCGTTACAATACCAAATAAAATTGAATAAGTCATATGTGTGTAGACCAATAGATTAAGGATTACAGAACATATTAGGTGGAACTGGACTTCTAATTATACACATGCTACTTCGCAGAACGAAAGTAAGGGAACAAATACGATAATCAGGGAGTTACGAAAATAGTATGAACTATATGGAAACAGTTTGAAGATACATATGCCTTCTCTTTTGACACAAAGCACTACCATATATTGCATAGTAAGGCATTGTACCATCATAAAGTACTGCACACATCCTTAAGAAATGTAGACGAAAAGACCTAACAGTTATATATAGCACCCTGTTGTACCATTAGAGAATGGCCATATACATATGTTTACATTTGTATAAAGAAAGATAATTCAGATATAAATGATAGAATCATAAACTCTAAGTCCCAGACCTGTCTAATTACCTAGTGCGCAGATCTAGTCAATACCAACTGTGATCAGAAACATTATAGCTTCAGACAACTTGCATGCACAAAATTAATGTAAATTAAGAACAATCTTGAATACAACTCGGAATGAAATAAGTAGCCTGTCTCAATATTACAAGTTCAGGTTGAAATTTTATAACTGTAAATACCAAAAATTTATACACCCATTGTTCTTATTTTTCTGAACACCTACGAAGATAAAGATTAAAGGTAAAGCTATAAGAATGAAAAGGACAAGTAACATATTACTCGCGATATCATTTAAATCCAGAATGTCAAGAAAAAAATTGCAATTCGTCTTTCCATTCCAATAATATCGAGTTAAGACATAGTAAAAGAAATCCGACTTGACCCTTTCGGCCAATCTTATAGTTTTAAAGTCGACCCTCGTATTGGTCGTGAAAATAAATAACAGAGGCAACACCAGCATAAAAACGAACAATCTCTACCACAAAGAGTTAATCCTTTATTTCCTGAGTCGCCTAAGCTTCTTGAAAAGGGCAAAATGGAACCCGACTACCTCTTAAACGGATGACATTGGTTGTCCTCTATGTATTCGTGTGGCCGAAAACCCCTGCACACATTGTGACAAAACCATTACAACTCGTTTAATAGAAATAAGAGGATTTGATAAAATAGGAAGGTATAGCCGAAGTAATACTTAACTTTAGATGGAGGGAAGTCGACACCCTTCACTGTGGAGACAAACTGTGTACTGTCCAAACCGAAAGGGGAGAAGTAGCCCAAATCTCTCTGATGGGTACCCTCGCAAAGCAAAGGGGCCCACCATTAGTGATAAGAATCAATGAATAACCAAAGAAAAACATAACATGGAACAAATACACGAAGGCTGGTCACATACATAACTCGCATGATAAGCATAAACCCAATGTTTATTTCTAAAAGTATAAAGGGCCAATAAAACAGTACCAATAATCTATCTAGCACTCTATGAATAAGTTTAAAGAAAATGCAGGGTCAGCACGATGCTGAAAACTCCAGACGCATATGCCTTCGTAATACATCCAGATTATGAGTAAATGGGCATGAAGAGAATAATCTGATCATCTTTAGTTACAGTTAGGGTATAATCCTTTGCTTAAGGGTTAGGTCGACTATTATCTTTTCTGGGAGACTCTCAAACAAGGAAATTACAGTCTTAAGAATTCGTCGAGAAGTTTTGGGAAAACAGAGAAAAAATGAAGTAAAAACCCCTTTCCATTTACTCGACCAGAATAAAAAACAACTTGCCAGAGAGATTCCAGTATCGTAAAATAGGTATAGCATACAGACATATACAAGACCCTAACCAAACGAACTTCCGACCATAATTCCGGCGAAGCACAATATGGAATAGTACAGAGAGAAATTCAATGAATGAAAAAAACGAGTGTAGGAGGAGATTAAAAGGGCCTACGGGCAAGACACTACTTGCGTGGAACACGTTGAAAGAGAATACAAGAACAGTAAGCTGTAAAAGGACGAAATATAAATTGCAGAATGTTCGAGTAAAAATTATACAATAGGATGGACACTTACCGATAGCAGGAATAGTCTGGGAGGCACTCCAAGCCACCATACCCCCCACGTAGAGTGAAGTCAAGAAACAATGGGAAAACGCAGAGCCCAACACGGGACAAAATTTCACAAAAATGACAATGAACAACGACTGCTACCCTAAAACATGAACCCCGCACATATTGAATGTGGTGGGTACAACAGGAAAAATGCGCCATGTGACATGAGTGATTTGGCATGCTTGGGTTGGATGAGGGTACAAGGTTTGCTCTCGTTCCCCATCCACCTTCATTAATGGCCAGTCAGAGAATTAACTCCTGATTGTCAACATATCTAGTCATATTTAACATATTTACGAGGACACGTATGGGTCTCCTCAAAACCTACGTTTTGGAAAATATCCACCTCTAGTTACTACTAGTCCAGTTAGCACCGATGGTTAGACTTAGTTTAAATCTGGTAAGATTTAATCAACTGTCAGCTTAGGGTTCACTTCTAGCTAGGAATATTGTTAGGTTACGTCGTGAGGGGAAGACTCTCAGCCAACCAAAGAATTACTGAGGACGCCATCATAGTCCTTGGTCATCTATGAAAATCCAAACAACTAAATCAAACGATAAAGCAGATAAATTCAACTCCCATTACCTTGTGTATAAAATTTATTCGACGTCTTGGAGTTTAGGCTTGCACGCGTTTATGGAAGTATGTAGACTTGCTCCCATAGTCCTCCCATTACAAGAACAGTAAGCTGTAAAAGGACGAAATATAAATTGCAGAATGTTCGAGTAAAAATTATACAATAGGATGGACACTTACCGATAGCAGGAATAGTCTGGGAGGCACTCCAAGCCACCATACCCCCCACGTAGAGTGAAGTCAAGAAACAATGGGAAAACTCAGAGCCCAACACGGGACAAAATTTCACAAAAATGACAATGAACAACGACTGCTACCCTAAAACATGAACCCCGCACATATTGAATGTGGTGGGTACAACAGGAAAAATGCGCCATGTGACATGAGTGATTTGGCATGCTTGGGTTGGATGAGGGTACAGGGTTTGCTCTCGTTCCCCATCCACCTTCATTAATGGCCAGTCAGAGAATTAACTCCCGATTGTCAACATATCCATTCATATTTAACATATTTACGAGGACACGTATGGGTCTCCTCAAAACCTACGTTTTGGAAAATATCCACCTCTAGTTACTACTAGTCCAGTTAGCACCGATGGTTAGACTTAGTTTAAATCTGGTAAGATTTAATCAACTGTCAGCTTAGGGTTCACTTCTAGCTAGGAATATTGTTAGGTTACGTCGTGAGGGGAAGACTCTCAGCCAACCAAAGAATTACCGAGGACGCCATCATAGTCCTTGGTCATCTATGAAAATCCAAACAACTAAATCAAACGATAAAGCAGATAAATTCAACTCCCATTACCTTGTGTATAAAATTTATTCGACGTCTTGGAGTTTAGGCTTGCACGCGTTTATGGAAGTATGTGTTAAAGAAGAGGCTGGGGTCCTAAGTCCTAGGCCTATGTCTGTTTCCTTTTTATTACAAAGTATAAACTTATAACCGCTTACGAAGGCTAGTATGACTTAAACGAAAGTTGAAAAGAAAACGCTAGACTATGGATTTGTAATGTTAGGAAAGAGAAATTGAATACATGGGGTATCACAGTTTAACAATAAGGACATTTCTCTTATTATAAATCTATTTTTACAGGCTTAGAGCTTAATGCCCCTTAGAAGATTTTTTTTTTTAATGACGAAATTGAGGTTCATTACACGTGAATTTTTACTTTTCCTATGCTTTATGCATCGTCACACCCTATGCACAAGCAACATGCGACAACATCTCAGTCCAAATTTAGGGCAAAGTGCGACGATCAGACATCGTCGCACCCCATGCATATAACAAGGTGCGACGACCTTTCTTGATATGGTTTTTGAAAGAGGAAAGAAAATCACTTTTCTCATGGAGAAATTCTTCTTTTAATGTTTTTAGGGAACATGAACAGATGTTGTCAGTTGATAACTGAGGTGACCAAAATAATGTGTAACACTAGGCCTTTGCTTGACCAAGATGTTGTTATCGTACCAGGACCACAACATCCTTTACCTAAGCATCCTGAAAAATGGTTACCTAAGTTTGACCCTGATTCCAAACAGTCAGTTGAATATCATATAAAAACATTTATGTTGGTTGTTAGGCTTAGAAATGTAGAACATGAAGATGCCGTGTGCATGATTTTTCATTACACCTTCGAGGTAAATTCCTCCACACGTGTTAAGATTAACATTGCTATTAGGTTATTTCCAATTACTAGAGCATTCAATGCATTTCCAAAACAACAACATAAAGATGATCACTGAAATGAATACAATCACAAGGTACACAACATTTTATCCTGGGAAACCCTCACGGGGGAGAAAACCTAGCAAAAACTTCCTCAATAATGAATTTCCAATACAATGCTGAGACTACGAACAAAAGACCAAGAATAAACTAAGACCGAGCATGCGCCTCTCTTCTCCTTCCTCCTGCAACTACAACTTCCTTCAAAATATGCACACTAGATGAGTGAGTGAATGAATGAACAAGTGAGGCACCTTCCTCACTTATAAATACTCATTGAGGAGGCGCTAGAGTTATGTATCTTCACTTAGTAGGGCCGACTTCTTCCAAGAGTGGTTAAAACCACTTTATAAACCCTAGGGGTCGACTTTACAAATACCACCATATAAATATGGTTTGACTAATCCATAAAACGGGATTTGATCTATAAGATAATAACTCAAATATAATTAGAATATTCTTCGAAGTTACAATATTTCAACACTCCCCCTTAACGATAAGGGTATTCTACTGACATAACCCAATACAACATCATCAGGAGAGAGAGAGGGAAACATCATCATCAACATCTGGAACACTGATTGGCACATCTACAAATCATTGAAAGTTTTTCTCATCATCAATATCATCATCCACAACATGGAGCTGGAGTAGCATCATCATTATCATCCTCAGCATGAAGCTGAAGTAACAACATCAATAACATAAATCTAGAACAACAATATCACCAACACGAGGTTGGTACACCATCATCAACAACGCGAGGCTGATACAACATCATCAACAACACGAGGGTGAATCAACGTCATCAACAACATCATCAACACGAGGCTGAAATGACAACATCATTAGCATATGACAACATAATGAGACAGGTGCAACAAAAACATTTTGTGGTACTCTAACAGATTGTCCTTACCAGACCTTCATGATCTTCCCAGGAATCATAAGATTCCCTAGGATATAAAATCCTAACAAGATACCACGTGGTACTCTGATAGAACATCCTTACCAGACCTTCAAGATTTGTGCAGGAATCATAAGATTCCCTAGGATATAAAATCCTAACGGAGCTACCCCTACTGACCACAGCTGGCATATACATGCACAGATACTCTGAAAGACCGTCCTTACAGAACCTTCATGATCTTCCTAGGGATGATCAATCCCCTAGGATAAAAATCCTAATGGAGCTACCCGTTGTTGGTCAGGATACTATAGTATCATCAACATCACTCCCCCTTTCGAGGGAGGTCCTTTCGGACAACACCAAGCTTGTCCTTTCAAACAACACCAATATTGACTAAGAAGTACTCAAACTTCACACGAGACAGAGGCTTGGTCAACACATCTGCAACCTATTCATTTGTGCCAACATATTGAAGCTTTACAACTCCCCTCTGTACCATATCACGAATGTAGTGATACCAGATATCTATGTGCTTCGAATTATCATGAAACATTGGGTTCTCCGTCATTTTTATGCAACTCTGGTTATCACATAGAATCACGGTGGCTTCCATCTCTAGATTGAACATACCTATCAACAACTTCCGAAGCCATATGGCTTCACAATTGGCAGAACATGATGGAATATATTCTGCTTCTGCCATGATGAGAGAAATACTAGATTGCTTCTTGATTTTCCATGAAGTCATGGCTAACCCCAAACTAAAACAACATCCTAAAGTGTTTTTTCTATCAGAAGCACTTCTAGCCCAATCTGAATAAGTATAACCATACAATCTGAAGTCATGATCTCCAGTATAACAGAGACCATAATCCAATGTACCCTTAAGTGTGTAGCTTTTGGATATGATGGTCCAGGGTAAGTGTACAATCCATTGTTTTTTGTTACAATGCATTTGGCAATAAGTTTTTAAGTTGGGGAGTGGAAGGAGGTAAGATTGTTCCGTTTCTGGGTTGGAGCTTGGAATCGCTAATGGCTCACAAGAATATGGGTCATTTACCAATATATGAGATGACATATATCAAGCAAGTTCTCATATGTCAGGAAGTTAATATTTTGAGGAATAAAGCGACCATTTATGTTGTAGAAGACCAAGTGCATACCTAGGAGGAAAACATGGATGATGAAATGGCCCTATTGATGGAAATTGTGCAGCAACAAAAACAAAAAAATGTTCAATTGCAAGCTAAGTGTGCCAACCTTAAGCATATGGTCGTTGACATGGTTATCATTCACAACATGGCATACTCAATGGCTCGATTGTTTGTAGGTTCCTTGGGCAACAAGGAAGGTGAAACAATCCAACAATAGTTGATAGATGTAGAGATGGATTTGGTGAAGCAAACTTGGTCAATACTGAATTGAAGTTGAATGAACGTAGGATGATGCAAAGGCTATCCAAGCACTTTCTTTAGTTCTATAATATGTTTTTTAAAGTATGTTTCTTATTAGGTGATTATGTAAGGGTATATCCATATAGTAGAAGTTGGGAATATCTTTTTGATATTGAATATACTGCTTAAGGAATTTTTAAAGAACATTATTTCATGTGTATTAGCATGTTGAGCATTGTGAGTGCATCATTTTGATAATATAAATATAATTGTTTCTGTAAAAAAAATTGTGAGTTTTTGAAAGTAACACTACATGTGTTATGATGTAAATCCTCAAAATAGAAGTTGACAAGCATTTATGCTCAACATCAAAATCGATTTTATGTTGATTAGAGTGTTTGATTTTTTAGATCACATATGAAAATGAAAAAAATGTATAAAAACACATAATACATGGAGAGAATAAGGGTGATGGGCTATCTTACACTCTCATGTATCATCTTACATTATGTCATATATAAAATCTTAAGATAATTAAATTATCTAACTACCTAACATTAACTAATAAGTTTCACTATCACCTTAATTTAAGGTATTAATATTAGGATTGCAATTTGCTTCTCCAACACTTTGTTCAAATAAGAGCCCTCAATAAATTGTTAAATACTTGATCACCTTGAATTTGTAAATATAAACTTTTCAACAATATAACCCATCATAAACAAATATGAAATTTTTAAAAATAACCCTAATCAAATATGAGTTTTAACCAATGACCCCAAATTAAATATGGAACTCAATTTCCTCTCGTCAGGTGGATGCTCACTTCTCTGTAACGGCGGGAAGACAATGCCTTATAACCATCCAGAGGTTGGGAAGACGTTACGATTTTGCACGGTAGTAATTTGGCTAAGTATGACTATTAAAATAGACAAACCATGCTTCCCAAACATGAATTATTGTATTAAACAAAAAGTGTATTAAAAAAAGTAGAATGCTCTATAAAACGTAGAACCTTTGATAAAAAAAAATCGCATTAATTCTGCCATGCCTTCTGTGCTTTGCTTTAATTTTGTTCCCATTTTCCTC
>JASDQU010501651.1:75163-90668 GCA_032191745.1 Picea mariana | reverse complement strand
CCTTTTATAGAATCCACTATGATACTCATGGAATTGATGTCAACATCTTTAAACTTCTCTATAGTTGCAACGTTCTCTGGTTCCTTCTCTTTTCCTTCTTCAAACTCTGGCTTCACGATCTTTCCTTTCATGATATCCAACACTTTATTCTTGGCAAGGATGAGGTCAATCCTTGTCTTCCACGCTCTAAAGTTAGAGGCTCCATCTACCTTGTTCTCAGACTTCATAGAGTTAGTCATGGCTCTCTTGACTTAGTCAAACCCTAGATTTGACCAGAAATTCAAACTTCACGTCTTGGCTTGCTGAGAGTGTCAAGAGATGTGCTAGGCTAGAGCACATTGATCTATCCAGAGATTAGGTCAATTCACTCACTTAAGGTGCCTCAACAAGAGGATTAGGGTTTTTGTAACTGCTCCTGCTAGTAACCTTAGTGACAGTGTCTTGGAAGTTGCTTCTGCTAGTAACCCTAGCGGCAGTTCCTCAGCGAGCTCAATATCCTAGCGGTTATGTTTCCTTCCAGCGTTTAGACTGAATGAAGGAGGTGTGGGCCCATAACCTGTTAGAATATAGAATATTGTGTGCTCGTTTTACCATTGACAATACCCTTGTCACCCAACCATAGGCCGAAGCCACCCTCCAAGCACCTTAACCTTGACTGAGAATTACTCTGGAAGTAAACCCTAGGCTAGATAGCCAAACAAGGTGTAGCGCATCTTCCTCCAAGGATAGCACACCAACAATAGCTGATCAAATAGTCCAAACCCTAGCCAAGAGATAGTCTAAGCCAATACTGAAAACTAGTTGCTGCAGCAGCTGCACCTGCAACCCTCCTCCACATGTGTGCACCAAACTAGGAACTGCAATGTGCACCAGTTGCTCTCTGCAATTCTGAGATGTGTCAAATGAGAACTGGCGCTCTGTATTTATAGTGGTTCTGCTAGATTTGTTGGGGCTGACTTCTCCTTCTGGGTACATGTCTATTTAGTATATTATTATTATTTCTAGCCGATTTCTTCTCTTGGAGGCTAATAACCTAATATAAATTATCTTCTTGAGCCGACAAGACTTCTAGGGTTATTAGCCAACTCATTAGGGTTTTCTCCTACTTTCTAAAGTCTTCTATTCTCGTCAAGTTTACACATGGAGGTAAATACCTCCCGCAGCTACCATAATATTAACAACATCATCGTAGTCGTGGATTATTTCACTAAGTGGGCCGAAGCGATGCCTACATTTGATAATACCGAGAAAACTGCAACATTATTCATATTCAATCATATCATTACTAGATTTGGTGTCCCTCAAGCCATCATTACTGATCACGGTAGCCATTTTCACAATTCCATGATGTCTGAACTTACCGAGAAGTTGGGTCTTCGACATGAAAACTCAACCCCCTATTATCCACAAGCCAATGGTCAGGTTGAATCAATCAATAAAGTACTCCCTACTATGCTTCGACGGATGGTAGGAATTCACAAGTCAAGTTGGCACACGATGTTGTTTTCAGCATTGTGGGCCTATCAAACATCCATTAAGTATGCCATGGGGTTCACACATTTCCAGTTAGTATATGGTATTGAAGCAATTTTTCCGATTGAATGTGAAATCCCATCTTTGAAACTAGTTGTCGAACTTCTCTCTAACACCTCAACTGAAGAGGAACGTCTTTTGTATTTAATGCAATTAGACGAGACCCGTCATGATGCTACCTTAGTTATTGAAACTCAAAAAAAGTGTGTCAAAGCTAAATATGACAAGCATGTCAAACCACGTGTATTTTCTGAAGGTGGTCTAGTTCTCCTTTACGAACAAGATCGTGATTTACTAGGGGTCGATAAATTCGAGCCCATGTGGTGAGGTCCTTATATTGTGAAATGAGTGTTGGAGAAAGGGGCTTATGAGCTGGTATATTATGATGGAATTCCTTTGAGTGAACCCAGAAATGGGCTTTACTTGAATAAGTACTATGCTTAAATCATTTTTGCATGAATGTTGTGTATTTTTAGTGTATCATACTCTTGTGTGATTTTTTCGTTTTTGGTTCCGCCTTTTGGCTGCTTACCTTGCATTGTGATTGGTTTCCAGATGTCGGTGTCTTCGCTACCTTATATCGGCTTCGTTGATGGTGCTAGTCACAGTACTCAAAACTTAGCATATGTTGCTTGGGAAATCTATGCACCTACGTATGAATTGATCAATCTACATGGTGTTTTCCTTGGTCGTGCAACTAACAATATCGTGGAATACAGTGCAGTTATCGAATTGTTAACTAATGCCATTTCACTTGGAATCCATCATCTTATTGTACAACTTGATTCACAGTTAGTAGTACTACAATTGAGTAATGTTTATTCCATCTGAAGTCCTACTTTGTTACGGGTATATTTACGAATTTGCCTCTTGGAACGACATGATTATATTGAATATCAACACATTCCTAGATGTCTAAATACATTGAAAAATGCATTGGCTAATTATGTGTTAGACAGAAATTTGAGACATTTATAAATCCAATCACACTTTTTACAAAAACAAGTAAGTCAGTAGGAACTTTATATTTATAACGATAAAAATTTACAAAAAAATGTTTTGTCCGAAGACCAAAATATCAAAAATGTGAAGCTCATAGCTTCATGTACAAAAAGCATCAAGGATGTTGCTCGTTGTAACAAGTGACTACCTGTGCTACCCTACGGAGCAGTCAACCGATAGATGCATACACACCCACTGTGTGGCATTGGTAGTGCCTAGGAAGCTCATCCATCGTGGCATCAGGGACATGCATGGTCAGTCCCTCCATGTTATTTTATATAGCCTCGAGATTTGCGGAAGCCACCCCTGCTACAACACCTCTCTCTCCGTGTCTTTGGATGGGAGACGATCTCGACGGATGATAAGGCCCCACATCTGCATTGTTGAGAGCACTTGATTAGTCATCGGATGAATAACACAAAAAATATTTTATATCATTAAAATATCAAAAACATTATATAAACAAAAATTTTTTTCTAACCTATGTCCCCCCACTAGGACCCATCATGAAGAGCTAGATCTAGATCCCCACAAAAATCTACCCCGACATATGTATAATCTTCCACCATGAGCAACTGATTCCTCAGCCATTGGAAGAAGACATCGTCATACTTGATGATGGGAACACCACCATGTAGAGCCATAAGATCCACCCACCTCTTAATTCGTGGATCATGTGGAGCGGATATACCCCACTCCACCTACAGATGTAGGACAGGAACCCTTTACAGAAATAAGGACACCAAAATGGACCCATATCCAAAGTTCTTCAACAGACCGTTAAGACACTTGGTAAGTTGTTTCTTCATGTTTTTTAGGACCCCCTCACACCAGTTGAAGACCCTAGGCTCCATGCACTCTATCGCATACTGAAAATGGATCTGCAAAGACATATGAGAAATTGCACTCCATTCCATGTGAGTAATGGTGTAAAGTCTAGTCCGCAACGGTAGATCTGAGACATCTATGATGGCTACTTTGCCACTGTGTTTCTCGGTACCTGGCACACAATGGTGGCGAACGTAGTAATCCATAGGTTCACCTCCACCCCTGCTGCATGTAAGAGAAACCCGTGAACCACGGCGAGACATCCCTGTCAGAAAATAGATATCCTCTATATCTATTAAGAGTGTGTGGACACCCACGTGAAATGCATGTTCGTTCACATCCCACATGTGAACCAAGTACTCTAGTAGTCCCAATTGGGCTCTCATGTCCCGAATCTTGAAAACTTTTAGTAACCCACATTGCCTTAGAGCCATAATTGTCCCCAGGTCATTCCCGATGAAGTAATCATCTTCTTCATGCTCTCGCTCATGCCACTCCAACATCTTGACCAAAGAAATCCTGTCAAGGAACAATAAAATAAGATTAGAAACATAAAATTATTTTCTGGGGGTTTTTTCTAGTTAGGTTTATCTTTTTAAATTTTTGGTTGATGTCGTCACAGTGTTGTGCATTCGCGTAGAGCGACGTCGTCGCACCCTGCCTATAGGGTCACATGCAACGATCCTAGATCATCGCAGTTCACGATATAGGGCACCTGTGACGATCTCAACACGCAGGTAGCCCCAAAAAATCGACCCAACACACAAATTTGACCAATAAAAACAAATTCATGAAAAGATGAAGGACAAGAAGATTACCTATTTGACAGAGACAGTTCGCGAAATGATCCACCACACGCTCCACAATCGACAATTGAAATTTGAGAAAACGGGCTTTGGAGCACTATTTGGGTAAATTTGCAAATGAAATGGTAAAATGGTGTTTTTGGCCTATTTTATTGACTTATACCACTTTTTGTTTGCAAAATTATATTATTTTTATATTTTATCAATGCCCTAAAGTCTAAACTACTTGGAAAGTGTTGAATTTTGCAGATTAAAAGGTACAGAGACAAGACGTTGGAACAAGGGTCCACCCCTTTTTTATTTGTTTTCACATATTTTTCTTGTGTACAGATCCTTTTAGGGTTTTCTGGAAAAAACTCCAAGCAGAGTCTTAATTCTTTCTCACGCTCGTGAAACCATGAGAATATAATCAAGTAGTCTTTTGTCGTTTTTTCAAACTCATATTGGCAATATGAAAAACAAAACCTATGGAGTATCCTTTAAGCTCTTTTCAAGCTCCCTAAACATGAAAATATGGTCGAACGACCTTTTTTTCTTTTCACGCTCGTAAAAGTATTTGAAGAAACGTCTGATGAGCAGTAAATTATCTATTTTTCGGTCTCGTCAGACTAAATTACAAAAAAGACCTGATGGATTTCTCTTTAAGTGTTTTTCAGACTCTCTAAAATTGAAAAAACCCTTGAGTTTTCTTTCCTTGGACTCATTAAACAAACATCGAAAGACCCATATGGGATCGAATCACTCCTTCTTAGGGTTCGTTAAACATACTATGAGGGACTCGCCCGAAGGATCAGCTTACATTTACAATCATATATTATCCTCCTTAAGCTTGCATAAAAATAAAGAGGTACTCACCAAAAATGGTGGGGAAAGATTGGGAAAGAAATGTGTCTTTGTATTTGTGTTAGTGGCAGTAATAGTCGCTCTTAAACATGACACCCCCCCTTATCATTGTATCCGGGTTGGGAAATCTATTTGTCTCTTGTTTGACCGTCCATAAGTTCATATGTTGGGTCCTCCTTGAGTCAAATGATGCCAAGACAACTGTCATGTCGTTCATATGTTCAAGAGAATTCCAACCTAAGAAAACCTTCTATCGAGTCGACCATATGCAGTTATAAATTTTCTACCACGTCGGCCTTCCCTGAGTCAGTTTTGAATCACTTCATACTCTGATCTACCTCAAATTTGTTACATATTTTGTGTCATTGATGGGGGATACATCAAGAACCTCCTGTGACAAGTATTTTCCTGTCGACTTCAACTCATTATCTGGGAACAAGACTTAGAAATCATTTAGTACCTTAGAGCTTGCATGCCTCAATGGCAGGTTTCTTCGCTTTCAACAATGGGTTCATAGCATTGACCCCTGATTGGAAGATTCCATCGAGTGTTTGACATCAACTCATTTATTCACATTTGTTGGATTGTACTAGGGTACCTTGGGAGTCATTGACATCAATGGTGATTTCCCTCGCACTTGTTAACAGTTTTATTAATGATCGGTAATCAAGTGGTTTCTACCATGTTCGATTTCGACACTTGTAATCACATGGCTAGATTCATACTTAGAGATGATGGAAATGAAGACCCTGGATCTTATCATTTTGGTCCAGGTTGCAATGGAGTATTCATGAATTTGTACTGACACATAGATCCACTGTGTATGTCTCGTGGCTATGTCTGAATTTGAATTCTTTTAGAGCATAGATCCACAATGTATTCCTAGTGGTTATGTTGAATCATGATGACATCGATCCATGGTGTATGTTTAGTGGCCATGACTCACTTGACACTTATGATTAGAGTCACTTGTAGTCTGATCATGAGAATGCCTACCTTAGAAAATGGTATGTTATTATGCAGATGCTTGATTGTATGCAAGTTCTCGATCGATGCGCTCATTGTTTTTGACACACACATTTTACAAAGTATTTCAGTTGTCACGAGTTCCAGCTTCATACTTTGGGGGACATTATGTTACACATTATTTTGGTAACCTTAGTGATAAACTGACAACATGTGTTCATGTTCCCTGAAAACATTAAAAGAAGACTTTCTCCATGAGAAAAGTGATTTGTTTTCCTCTTTCAAAAACCATATCAATGAAGCTCCTCACACTCTGCTATATGCATGGGGTGTGACGATGCTTGATCATCACACTCTTCCCTAAAGATGGATTTCGACGTCGTCGCATTCTTCTTGTGCATAGGGTGTGACGATGCTTAAAGCATAGGAAAAGTCACAATTCACGAATTTTCTAGAAGGGAATCTTCTAGAAGATGAGGTGGCTTCTGATCGGTTTGGATCTTACTCACTTCTATGATTTAGTGGGATCATCATAATCTCTTCACCCATCTCTCTTTCACACTATATAAAGATGGATCTCTCATGGAAAAGGCTAAGTTTGAATAGGCTAAGATTTGCATGGACAGTTCTACCTCAGATTATGTTTGAGAGCTTTGCTTTAATTCTTAAAGTCAGATTCTGGATCTTCTTCATTCAAGGCATTGGAGCAAAGGTGTGTGTGTGTTGAAGAAAAGATCCATCAAAAGGGGACCTTGCAACATCAAGGCATGGATTGTATTCTCCACTTTCCATTTCATTTAATACAGTAATACATTTCTTCCCTATAAAAGCATCTTGTCTTCTATTGTATAATTCCTTGATCATATACATAAACTTCATTAGAATATATATATCTTTTTTTTCCCTCTTTGTTGGTTTTTTATTCTTAGACATGCTTACTATTCTGCAAACCCAAGGAAAGGGATACAAGGACGACACTAGAGAGGATCAAGCTTCGTTTAAAAGGTATGTCACTTGTACCTCACTAAAGTAGTTCATATGACAATGAAGTTTAAGGAAAAGTGTGTAGTTTGTTCTATTTTGTTCTAGCTTCCTGTGGAAGTTAGGGAGATATTTTTGTGTCTGCACTTACCGATTAGTCCGATAACACCTGGCAGGATTATTTTGATTAGCCATTCGAGTTCAAGTTTGTGAATTATTTGAAGTTTGAGATTGTTCAGAAGATGAGTCTTCTTCGTCAGAGGATTCTCCTCCTAATGCAGGTGGAGAAGGGTCGAGTGTTGAAGGAGATAGACCAGACCCCCCAACACCTAAAATAAGTATTTCGACATTGGGTGATTGTGGTACCCCTATTTCCAGTTGATCTTGATACAAGGGATTAACAAATGCAACTGCAATATCGGTTTCAGATTGATTAGTCAAGATGTCATGCAGCCTGTAATTTGGTGTACCAGTGATAGGAGGATCTTCCTGCTGGTCGAAAAAAATAGGAGGTTGATACAATTGATCGCCCAACTCCCTGAGTCTTGCCTTGCCAAAGTATCGTGAGTTCTTATTAATGATTGGTGTGATTTATGGAGTATCTCATGTAATTTAAGTCTCTAAGGAAGAGGTGTCGTAGGTTCGATAGGAATGGATGGAGAATGTTGGTTGAGTGAAATAACGGGCTCAGTTTCAGATGTAGTGGTTGTGTTCGATACAACAGTGGAGTCTGAGTGACTACGAGTTCTAACTGAAGAGCGATTGTTAGGAGGTTTTTTTCGGCCTCCACGTGCCATTAACATCTATCAAGCCCTCCTTCTAGCACCATTTGTTGACAGGCATATGTGAACACGCATCAACTGTAAAGGAGAGTCCGGCTGAGGTTGTCAAAGTTAACCTAAGTCGTTTGGGGTAACTCACCCTGACAGGGGAAAATCTAATCTAAGCTACGAAATAAAAATAACTAACTATTCATTAATGAATACTTTTTATATACAAATTATACAAATAAACAAGTACAAGATTTGCAGGAAGCCTTGTAAAACAAAAGTTGATACAAATGGAACTAAATCTTAGGCAAAATTAACATAGATTGGAAACTAACCTAGAACATTTTACAAATCTAATTTTTAAAATACAAAATAAAAATAAATAAATGAATGTAAATGATAATGTTTTAACTTAAATGAGCAAATCATTTAAGCTTAAGTGTTAATCTACATTCACACACAAAAAAAATTCACTAACCTATTACTGGCTAGTATTTAAAGAGAACTTTTGATTGTGCCTTCCTGTATAAAGTTGTTCTAGCAATCTGTCTCTTAAGAGAAATCTATGGGCAGAAGGTTGTAAAATACCAAGATTATGAAAATGCCCGAAGAAAGTCACTTCAACTGACAATTAAAATCTCGTTTATGATGCAGAAATAACAATTGTTTAATCTGATCCTTTGTGAAGATATAATAAACCATTTGACAATAAGAAAATAATTTCAATTGAACAATTAAGTCGTTGCAAGTTCAAAGTATACGAATAAAATCATTATAATTTAAGACTTACATCAAAATGATACAATCACAAGGACCTTAATAATTGGGACAATGAACTATTAGAAATTGAACAGAATTAACATAAACATAAATGATAGCAATTAACAATGCATTGTCAAAAATAGACTAAAGTTGAATTTTAATCAATCCATGATTAATCACTAGAAGAATATGAACTATAGTGACATATATTATAATGAAAGAAAAACAATTAGGCTCATAGGGAAAAATCCTTAAGTAACGTATAATTCCATATCCTTCAAAATAAGCATTAATCCATTGTCCCAGAATTTCACCATGTCCTCACTTCAAAACAAAAATGAATATTTAAACAAAATGGTGATTGACTCTCATATATGTAGGATAGAGGTAAATCTCTTAAAAATAGAGAGGTTGGAATATCAAATCTTAATCTAAGTTTATAATAACAATGTTTGTAACAACTTGTACAAAGTTTGTTATGGAAACCAAAAATATATACTCACTATTTTGAAATAGGTTCTATTATTAATTAAAATAAAATAAAACTCCACAATCTTAGGCAGCGTAGATGGCATCCTTCTGTTTATTTAGAGACCTGAAATAAAAAGAAATTTAATTAGAAATCATATCAAACTCAATTAAGACTAGCTACAAAATCTATGATTTTGTAGCTGGTCTAAAAACAATCATAATAAAAAAACAACTAGTGCTAAAACAAAACAAATTCAACGGAAATGAAGCCATAAATCTCGTTACCCAAATTAAGCATTCGAAACTGAAGATATGTGCATTTCTGATCCAATAGTAATATTGACATTCATTGAGTTCTTAATGATAATATCTCTAGAATTTCTAGGCTTTTTACTTGCCCGAGACATGCTTTGTTGTGTTTCATTCTTCAATTTCCGGTTATCCCTTTCAAATTCTCTATTTTGTCTCATTACCTTGTTGAGACGCATTTGTAAATATGGGCAATCCACGTAATACCTTTGAGCTCATGCTAGGCAGTCACGACAACACTTAGGTTCCAAATTTTGGATCGATTGTTGTCAGTCTATGTCCGAAGGTTTTTCTTGAACAAGTTTCACTTTTAAATCAGCATGAATGCCTGAGAACCCTTCACAATTTTGAAGGGAGGTAGATTTGAAACAAAGTCATATTGAATGTGACTTTCTTCTTCACAATATTCACTTGTGTTTTTGAAAGAATCTTGATATTCTATTGTTATCGTTTGAATTGGGCTCTCCCTTTGTTTGTGTTTATTTCTAATAATTCTGAACAAAATGTGACCCACCCTTTTATTCTTAAAATCGGTCTCACAGATATCCTGGAATTTTCTGGTTGGTTTACCATGTTCCTTGGGTTTCGCATCAACCTTTGGACACATAGGTTGTGCTTGTTGATCAACATAACCCAACGATTGGTTCTTCAACTGACTGAGGACTGCTTCCAGAGACAATTTGGGAACAAACCCTTTTCTTTTTTGTGTCACCCGTGCTACAGGCATTACGTCTGCTTGGCCATCAAGATACATAAAGGGATCGTCATGGAGTTGGATCTCAATATAAACCTCCTAAGGCAGAGACTGAGAAGAATTGGAATCCTCAGCGGCCTGAGTTAAATCGATGATAGGGTCATTATGTTGGGGTAAGAATTGATTTCTTAGCGAAAAGTTTTTCCAGTTGTCCCCTATGCTAGTAAGATGATATTCAACTAAGGTATGAATGAGACCATGATGAAATAGATTGGTCTCAGGGTTTTGACTCGGTCGTTGGTAAAATTTAGACATTTTTTTGAGACTTCTATGTAGATAAAAGGGTAGGTTTAAATGAAACCCCTGAAAGGTCATGAGCAATCGAATGTGGAAATAGAAAACAAGGTCATAGTGTCCTTCACAGGGAACAAATTGTTTAATTATCAACAGGAGACTGTGCCATCTGCTATGAAAGAGTTCTATCGACATACCCTTAATGTGGTATCACGAACGTTTTGATGCCAACAGAGACTGCCACGAGATATTTTTCACTTTCATGTTTTTGAACCACTTATCCCCTAACTAAGGAAGACACGTGGCCCGAGAAATAAATTCCTCATCAACCTGCAACTGAACATCCCCAACCTTAACCTTGGTACCATCGAAAGTTTTGGCAAATGCTCTGGCCACTTCGATGTTAAATCCCTTGAATGATTGTACAAACCCTAACCAACCAACCTTGGAGAGCCTATCAGTTATTAATGTTTGCAGCCCGTTTGGCTCTATTCTCACTACAGGGGCCATAAGTGTTTTTGAAGGGTTAGAAACTAAGGCGTACTAGAAAACGGACATGTAGTCTTTGTGAAGGTAAGAACATTGTAGACGCTACAAACCAAACCCATAAGTAACGGGGGAAGTCAAACTGACATACCTGATGACAAATGAAAACAGAAGGAGCTGAGGACGTCATAAAACCATCCAACACTTGAAATCTTGATTACCTCCCATAAAACAGAGGACATGAGGGTTTGAAACAGAGAGACTCATGTAATCCTTATGGCCTACCACGAACCCTTGATCTGAATTCAGAGACAATGACATGGTAAAAGTAATGATTTCGCAGACAATCAAAAGGTCGGAATGAGGTATAGGAGTATCATTGAAGAGCATGGCGCAATACGAGATTGGAATGATCAAATGATATGCTAAGATTTTAATAAGGGATAGGTTTTAAATAAACCATTTTTCTTTAAAATTAATTTGTCTTAGTTTTCAACAAGGTTTAGTCTAACCTCAACCCTCACTATCTATTAAGAGGTTTATTTTAATCAATCTCACATATTTTTTTTAAATTGAAGTTTGGATCTATGGAAATGAATTATACTTAAGTTCTTGAACCTTCAAATAAAATATAATCATGAAACCGTCTTCATGTACATAACATTAGGGAGGACAAAACGATAATCTTTGATCCAGGAAAGGGAATACCTTTAAAAGAGTTTGCCTAGCGATTTGCACGAAAAGAGTCTTTAATTTCATGCTTTGCAGTCATGAAATTAAGGAGGGAATACAATCATTATGTCGCACAAAACATACTCTCATTAAAGCGATAGGGAAAAGTTTAAGCAATACTGACTAGCATTAAAACAACACATTTTTACAAAAGATATGTGAGTCTGATGAGTACACATACTGGGAAATGAGTAAAAGACGACTTTTTATTTCAAAAGACAATGTAGAACATGGTGCTAGTTGGGCAACCAACGCTACTCTATGATTCTCAAATGCATATAGCTTTCTAGTTGAATGTGTTGGTGAGTAATGATGCCTTTGATTTCTGGTAACACTTCTTCAGTTCCTGGATCTTCCATGATTTTCTCTTCTTGAATAAAATATACCTTCTTCCCCATGCCTTGAGCTTGACCCATTCTTCATTTGCCTTTGCAATTGATTCAAGATTTACACTAGCTAAGTGTTTAACTAATTTTGATTCTCTTGAGCCCTTAGTGTTATCTCATTATCAGCTCTAGCGATTTTCACCTCCATCTTCAAGCTCCTCATAATTGTTATCAACTCTAATGGCTTAATCCTTCCTTTGTGCCCATTGGATTATGTGTCCTCATCTTCTGCATTGATATGCAAGCCTCTAGCTTCTTCTTCATGACTATAGGGATCTTGTCCATCCTCCATGCTATCTCTTCAATGTTAATCATAACTTATCCTTGCTATAGCACTCACTATTCAAGAAGTGTGCATACAAGAAAAACGATTAGTTATACCTCAATTCCAAGCCTGTAACATTTTTTTAACTCTAGAAAATATGTGCACTTGATCATTTTTTCCTATTAAGGCTACATGTCTCTTATTCTTCTCACGTTCTCAAGAATTCTAAAGCACTTCTCCAATATATGAACCATCCAAATTATTCGTCTTTGAATTATCCTTCTAATGACTACACCCATACCTAATTTGGGCTTTTAAGCTGGAAGTTATTTCTCTATACAATCCTTTCTCCTCATGGACATTTTGTTAAACACTTATCCCACAAACTACATTTTCCCAAAATTTTCACAAAGATAACTTTGAAATAAGCTACCTAAATACTCAAACATCATTCCAATCTTGTAATTGCAACACTCAATTCAACATTTGCAAGCTTCAAACACTATTTTCCCCAATTATTGTCATTTAGAAATTTCGCCAAACACTTGTCACACAAACAACGATTTCTTCATATACAATTGACTTCTAACCCATATAGCCCTAATGTTGTAACCAATAGTTTTGATACCATTATGTAACGTATCAAATACTCTCTGCACACTTTGAGGATATGGGGTACTAGTTTAACCACTCAAATTCACACTATTTTTTTCTTTGATACCATATCTCATTTTTTTATCATTAACTAATTACCATATGCAAGCATAAGAGTACAGAGTTATGCAACATAATAAAACCATTCATTTACCCATGAGGCCATCATTTATAAATGCAAACTAATACAAACATTTAGAAATAAACCACTGAAAATTAATTCAATCCATGACATAAACCATAATGATTCAACATGATTCATAGGTACATTCATGAACACTTATATCTCTAAAAATTGTTCACCAATTGGTTGTAGAAAAAGGACATTTCACCCAACCATAGGCTCCCTACTACACTAATTCTCTCTAGAACAAAAGTCACCCACAAGCCAAGGCTATGAATCCACAAGGGTTAACTCTTCCTATGGTTGGCTCTAATTCTCTTCTCACAACGCAATTCTCAGCTTCACAGTCAATATTTACACCTACAACAATCCCAATCCACAACCCTCTTCCCCATCAACCTGCACAACCCTAGGAATGGGATCCCCTTCTCTGCTTAGTAGTCCCTCGGACTATCCCACTTCCCTCCAGGGCTCTAGCATGGGTTGGCTAGGGAATCTCACTGTTGTGATTCCAAAGATTATAACCTACGACGAATTCCTCAATGACAATGTTTATCATCCATCCATCCACAATTCTCATGTAATTTGTGGTTGTAACTTTCCATAACTCGATTACATTATTCTGATGGCAGTTCACTCAAGGATAAGTCTCTTGGTTTTCCCCAACTAAACGATGGTCCACAGGGTAATTCGAAATTCGAACACCTGATAGTTCAAATTCTATGTTAATTTGAACTACACTCCAAAAAAAATTGAATTCTTTTTCCAATTCGCTTGCATGGCAAAAAGGTGTAGTATAAATTGCATGGCATGAAAGGGTCGCGTACCCTTATGAAGACCCACATACTTCATTCATGCACTAACCCCCCCCCCACACACACAACTAAATAAAACATGATTAAATAATAATCAAGGGATATAATTATGGTGGTGCAAGAACTTTGGGTTAAGTCACTTACTAAGGTCTTTTCCCTTAGCCTATTTCAACCCCCTGGTCTTTCCCCTCTTATGAATTCATAACCCCCTTCTTTTGTTCTTCTCTTCTACAATCGATGATGTATTTGATTAACATTCAATGTTCTATTACAAATTAAATTTGTCGGCTTATAGCCATTCATCATGTACATACACAATATTGAATCGAGGATCAAAACTAGGGTATCACACCCATTGTCTTCAATAAGATCTATAACACTAAAACAACTAAGTATGATTCTCCCCGTTTCATAAGGAGTTGAAGGAAAACATGGGAAAAACTATCTGGTCATAAACCAATCACAAAGATTGCTATCATATGTGAGGCAACCAACCAATAATAAAAAAGGACACCAAAGTACAAGTATGATCCTAACTATTTGAATAAATTATTTGAATTTGAACATTAGAAAGAACCATTCAATCAGGGACCAATGATGATAATTCATTTCCAAATGCAAGAAAATCCATTGATGAGGAATGTGGAACCCAAGGTACTTAGCCTCAATATCAAACTCTCTAAGAAAGTGTGTCGACGTTGATAGGAAAAGATCTGTCAGAAGAAAGGCAATGATAAATCCCTTCCACCAACATGAAGTAAGAATATATTCAATGAATAATTAAGACAAACATATCTCAAAGGAATAACAAAACACAAGAAGGGTGATGCAATAATTCCCTTGACATAGAGAAATAAGAGAAAGATTGATTAGGATAGCAACAACATATGAAAGGAAGGCATGAAGGAATACTCAACTGAGGTCAAGGAGACCACGTAAGGTAAATTGATCCTGTGATAGTCATGAAAGATAAATCAAAACTTAGCTTTAGCAAACCAAGAAGGTATACAAAACTCAAGGTTCATCATGACTAGGTAAGAAGACACAAAATAATGACTCAATGGAGATGCTTGAATAAGGGGGGCACCAACAATTTCCTAGAAAAGAAACACGACTTAACAAATTGGGAAAATCCCTAAACTCGCAATAATTCCTTTCTTTTCTTTGGGTTTTTTTTATGATTTGTTTAGATTTTTTCATTGTTCAAAGGAAGAAAGAATCGAGAGAGGAGACAAGTGCTGAAAGTTGCAAGAAACTCAAGCACATAAGAGACCATATGATGACAAGCAAGCAAAGTCGTAGATACAAAGCAACCAGTCAACACCCAGAACATTCACACTCTCTAATGGCAATGATTTTCATGAAATTGATGCCACAAAGACAAAGAAACAAGTGAAAAATGGAAGTGAGCAACAACAGTCAATTTGCAGCAAAAAATAGCCAAAAAAAAATTCAAAAACTCTTATGAAAATGTCCATAAAAAATAAGTGAAAAGAATAAAACTCAATGCAAAATCAATCTAGAAGAGCTCTCAATCCTAGGAAAAATATCAATATGGATTCCAAAAGGAAAAGAGGTGCTACTCTAAGAAAAACCATCATATATATAGGCTTTACTATGGGATGCAAACAAAGGCGAATAAGTGAGTTGGACTATAAGTCCCGTGAGACAGCGCGGTTGGCAAAGACCTTTCTCCATGTTGGGAGGAGGTCTTGAGTTCAATTCCGGCTGGGTCTCCGGGACAAATTGTAATGGCTGCTAGTGCCAGTCTGGACAGTGATGTA
>JASDQU010501651.1:47370-66005 GCA_032191745.1 Picea mariana | reverse complement strand
GAGCAAATTTGGATCCTATGTCTCCATCCCAGATTCTCCCATCTCCATCCGGTGCCTTCCCTGAATACCCACAGTTCAAAAGAATAGCCTGTGAAGGCTGTGCAGCAACATAGCTAGAAATTTTAATGTCCAAAAGGGAGATAAGAATTGTGGCATAGATGAGGAAAACAGAGGGGTCTACAACCCTCTTCATCTTTGTTAATAAACACGCCCAATGAGTGTCCATTCTTGGTCTCTATTAATTCAAAAAGAGACCCTTTACGTCCTTGATTTCCAGTTCCTGAATCTGATTGCTCTATATCCAGAGCTTCACAGGATACATGACATTCTACAGTGAGATGTTATTTCTATGAATGTAACACCCATAAAAATTGAGAACGAGAATGGCTTCATCTAGTGCCCCACATTTCCCTTCTCCTTCCTGAAACATAATCCCATTTCAAAACCAAACCAACACTGATCTAAAATCTTTGTTTGACAGTCAGATTTCGAGTAAAGAAAGCATACCTGGAATTTACAGATAGATTCCTGCACAGAACAAGCTGTTGAAGAGGCTGGCAGTGGCCCTCTCAAATGTTTCCGCGTTCCCTACCAGAATTTGTTGTCCTTGTACATTACTGTTCTGGCATATACAGGCTGTAAGAGAACGTGCAGGGAGGTATAGCTGGAATCCCTACACTACACGGAATCCATACACTACWCTGCATAGAAGTCGGAGCAAGATCAGGGGCAGAATCCATGGAATTATATATTTACGGAGGCTTGCACATGTAGGCCACTTCCTCCCATCTTTGGGTTGGCCGTTCGGTCGATAAATATTTTTCAAAGMCAATTTGGAGGCCATGTCTATTTTGTGAATCGTGGTGATGTTATCGTGAGAATCTATAGACCATGAAACTCAACGCTGTCGATGGTTAAGAGATTTGGATCCCGCGTCTGACGACGCGTTTGGGCATTCATTTTTCGTATGGACTTGCAAGGATTGTGCGTTGGTAAACACTCCTGTTTGTTTATGAAGTTTGTATTTTTTATTGAAATTAGTTGGTGAGTAATTAATGCTATATATGTATTTTTTATTTATTTTTAAATTTGTAATTTTTTTTTGTTTGTATTTTGTGTTTGTTTGGAAAAGTGGAAACAGAAAAACATTTCATTTTAAAATGTGAGGTTCTCAAAAACAGTGGGGAAAATTAAGCAGGTATTTTGGCAGCTAATTCTTGAGATAATCTATTCAACAGAGAGTTTGTTGAGAAGCTGGGAGCGATTATTGTAAAACTTCACAAGAAAAGGGCCAATACAAAAGCTAGATGGAAAAACAATCTGTCCCATAAACTATTTTTAATACTTTCGTGGACGTTAAAAATACTTTCTTTCTTTCTTTCTGCATATTTACTATCAAAACAATTAATCTTATCTGAATTTGTAATTTGTATATATCTTAATATATTTCATATTAATTGTGTAATTCTTTTGTTGTGAAATGTATAATATTTAGATTTTAAAGAAATTTAAGTAATCTCTTACTTTTTAAACTCGAATAAATCAATTTTAGTTTTAATGAAAGTTCGTCATCCTAATAATAAATTTCTATAATTCTTTAATAATAAAAAAAACTTAATTAATCTTACTTTCTTAACATAACATTCAAATAATAACAACCAACCACCAACCTTTCTCTGTCAACCTCTTTTTCACTTTCTTTTCCTTTGTAAAACAAAAAATCCCATTAAACATAACATAGCTGTCAATGTTTCTTTCACTCTGAACTGTCTTTACTCCCTTTCCAGAATGATCCTCTGCAGCAAACGAACTTGTCTAAATTGTAATGAAAGTCAGTGCAAATCAAATAATATAATAATTTATAAGTCAATACAAATCAAATAATATAATCTTTTATTTATTGGCCTTTCTTGTCTAAGGAAACATCTTGCTATTATAAATATTTAATATTTAATTTTGAGAATGTTTTTGCACTATTATAATTTTAAAGTTTTAATTTTTATTTCTTGAAAATATTAATTTTTTATATTTTTTATAATTTTAAAGTTTTAATTTTATTTCTTGTAAATATTAATTTTTAATATTTTAAAATTTTGATTTTTTCTAGATAAGTTAGACATAATGTAAATATTAATTTTTAATATTTTAAAATTTTGTTTTTTTCTAGATAAGTTAGACATAATGATTGCTTTTTATTTTTTAAATTAAATTAAATATAAAAGATAAGTTAAACATAATGATTATTTTTTTATTTTTTTAAATTAAATTAAATATAATAGAGATTTTGATTAAAAGGAAGTCAAAGAGTTTCATCTCATATGATTATGTTATATTTAATAATATAAGTTTGTTGTTAAATTTTTTGGTACATCACATCTAGGGATAGAGTTTGAATGATTATATTATAGTTAATATAAGTTTGTTGTTGATATTTTTTTTGGTACATCACATCTAGGGGGTAGAATTTGAATAAGTGGTTAAGTGTCATAAAGTATAAATTTATTTGTTTTAAAATATTTTAAATTTTTTTATTATTTTTTTTAATTAAATTAAATATAAGAGAGATTTTGACTAAAAACAAATTAATTTTTTTTATCTTATATGATTATGTTATAGTTAATATAACTTTGTTGTTGATTTTTTTTGGTACATCACATTGAAAGTAGAATTTGAATTTGTGATTAACTATCATAAAGTGGATCTAATGGTTAAGGACATGTGCTTCCTCCTAAAAAGTCACAAGTTCAAATCTATAAGGGGGTAGAGTATGTATACCTCAATAAACTTTACAAACATTAAAAAAGTTTTTTTTTTTAATACAAATTGTAAATAAATTACCTTATCTTATGGAATTTTATTTTTTATTTTACTAGAAAACCACTTTTATCCAACACTTTCATTCAATAAATGATGCCAAATTTTCATAACTTTTTGTATTATTGATGTAAATGTAATGAACTTAAATTATAACTAATAAAATTGTACATTAAAAAATGCTTTTTTTAAAATACAAATTATAGATAAATTACCTTACCTTGATAAAATTTTATGTTTTATTTTACTGAAAACCCACTTTAAAATATACCTAACACTTTCATTCAATAAATAATACTAAATTTTCATTACTTTTTGTTTTGATACCATCTTGTAATATACCCAAAACTAAGTAATTATAAAAAAATCCACATGCATCTCTCTTTTGTACCATTTATTTGATTGTATTCAACCAAACATACTAGTTGCTTTGACTATATCATGTTTGAACACACTAAATTGTATTAAAATAATATTAAAAAGTAGGAGGAGACATGTGAAACCAAGTAGTGTAGCTCATGTCATAAATAATTATTTATACCATTGAATGTCATTGTGTGAGGTACTAAGAGAAAGATTGGTATTTATTTGAATTTAGGGTAAAATATTGATCTTTGTTACCTTCCTTATAGGTAGATATATTTGTGTTCATGAATTTAGGTTATAATATTGATCTTTTTTAGCTTTCTTATAGGTAGACATATTTGTGTTCATGTGCATTTTAGGGTTTATTTCATTAACAAAGTTATTTAGTACTTAATTGTTTCTTATTTGTTTTTAGGTTTTAGCACACAAATTTGATGCATATTAACTTCTTTGATTAAGGTTAAATAAAGAAATAAAAACAATTAATTCATTCGCTATCTACAGGCCATAACTAACCAAGGTTTATTATTATAAGTTGGTGCAAGACTATCTCTTATGTGTTATGCCACCACCATAGCATGCACAAGATATATTTAACAAGACTGGTTAGAATGCTTCTTCATTTCTACTTTGATATCACTTAAATAAGGTTATAAAATGTATAATTATAAAATTTGAATTAAATATATCAAAAGATATATGAACCAAGAACCATATCGCTCTTTTACGATATCATTTCAAAAGTTGAATGTAGAACATCATAATAAACTCCAATATTGAAAGATAATTTCACATATTACATAAGATACTTGCCTTTTAATTGAGATGAAATGTGAAACACATTATAAAATGATATATTCACAACCCAACTATATTCGCTCCTTCATAAATGCCACCACCAAGGTAGGATAATGATATGTCAAGTGATCCATGAGCATAGAGATAACTCTCACCGTATCCAACAACTTACATACACACTACCCTCACATGCATCCTAATCCACTAGGATCTCGGTGTCCACCCACATTGTCCAACTCACTCAAAACAATTTTTTGGCAACTTACTATTTTTAGCAGTTTTTCGGTTCCTAAACTTCCGAGGCCAATTTGAGTGCCTAAACGACTCTTTTTTGCGATCAGGCACCCCAATTAATCCCAAAGGCTTTGATTGAGCCCCCTATATGAAGCTCCTCATCAATACCTTTCCAACGAGCTATCATTTTCCCTAAACAGAGATCGTATGCAAAAGTTACAACCCTGGGAAGTTGATGTACTAACTTACCCCAACGAGGCCCACATGACTTTTGGCGCTTCATCTCCTAGGGTTAGGTTTTTGTATGTCTGGCATTTTGGCATTCATGTTTATTGTTAAAAAAGGCCTTCAGAGCTTCAATGTACTCATTTTCTTACGAATGAGCATAGTCGTCACATCTCTTCTCAGAGATAAGTTGCCACCATTCTAGCAAGCTTGTTTTCAGTCTGCATTTTACAGTTTTCAACATATTTATGATTTAATAGAAACCAAATTTTATTGTATCTCTATTATTGTTCATTATGTCTCTGTGTTAATATTATAAATTTTTGGTTTAATTTTGTTCCTCTCATCAATTTGGATCAGTGGTATACGAGTAGTTTGCTCCTTGTCATTTTCTTTAATGCATGTCCCCAACGCGATCAGGGTATAGAGAGTTGGGTCTCGAGCTTGTTTCTCTTGAGGACGACTGCTCTCGCACGCCCAAGAAGTCATCCATGGTGGGCGAAAAGAAATATGACGGGACAGGAGATCCTTTCAGAATGTTTCTCAAGGAAGCCCTTGAGCGACAACGGAATGAGATGATGGACAACTTTGCACAAATCCTTCGACAGCTGTCGACAAGCGATGCATCCATCTCAAGCGAAAGCGCCACCCCCTTCAAGGTACAGTTCAACTTTGATATTCCTATATTTGAAGGTCAAATAGATGTTGATGCCGTAGATAAATGGTTAAACCTTATAGAAGGGTACTTTTATGTCCACAACTTAATCGATAGAAAAAAGATTATGTTTGAGCTCCTCAAGGTCGTCCCCCACGTCAAAGATTGGTGGGAGACTTTCCATGAGAAAACGAAAATAGAGGGATCCACATTATTTGTAGTTGCACCCACTTGGGGTTCCTTCAGGGATGTTATTAAGAAACAATACTACCATGTTGGAAGTTATGACAACTTGTATACAAGATGGACCACACAGCGGTAGGAAAGAGGCCAAATAGTGCCAAAGTTCACTTAGAATGTCTTCCATACCTTGCGCACTAAGCTGGGTATCAAATATTCTGAGCGACATTTGGTGCTCAAGTACCGTGGCAGTATGCATAGATACATCCAGATAGAAATGGATTTTTTTGACATATCATCCTTGGGCGCGGCCTATAGATATGTTGTTAAAATTGAGCAGAAGCTAAAACAAAGTCCACGACAATTTGGGTCTACGAATCCCTCACAGTAAAAGAAGGGAAAGGGAAGCCCCAACCATCAGAGAAAAGGACAGAGCAAATATGGGCAACCTCAGTACAACCAGTCCAAGCTGCAAGCAAAGAAAGACAACAGGAAGATGAAGAAAGATACCAGGAAGTGGTGTGACTTCCATAAGAGCCTCGGGCATAACATTGTTGATTGTCGCTCAAAGAAGTCATTGGTAGCTGAGGTAAAACCCTCAGAATCAGATGTGGGTTCTGACTCTAAGTTAGAACGAGAAAAGGGGAGACAGATCATTGACACAGAACCCAGTGCCACCGTTGTTACCACCAAGATCCATCCCGATGAACCTGATGAGCCAGAGGAAAGCTAGCACCTCTTTCATTCACAGATGTGGGAAAAAGGCACTCTGATGCACTTCACATTTGATAGCGGTAGCCAGAAGAACCTCATCTCAACAGAGGTTGTCAAGCAGCTAGCCCTACTGACAACACCACACCTACATCCCTACATCATCGGATGGCTCCGTAAAGGAAGCAATCTTCACGACAGCCAACAATGTCGCTTGTCGTATGGCATCAAGCCATTCAAAGATGAGGTATTGTGTGATGTTGCTCCCCTTGAAGTTTGTGATGTTATTTTGGGCCAACCTTATTTATGGAAACATCATGTTGTATATGAGTCTAGGCCTCGCACTATTATTATTACTTTGAACAAGAAATTGTATAGGATACCCGAGGTAGCCCCACCTAGTGTTATTTCCTTGATCTTTTTCAAGAAACACAAAAAGGTCATTTCTTAGACCGGGAAGTTTGTCTTCTTCGTGATTCACTCTCAGAGTGAGTGAAAGGTTGTAGCCGCATCCATGGCCTCTACGGCTGACCTCTCCACGCAGTAGAAGCAAGTGGATAAGATTGTGGAAGAATACAAAGACATCTTCTCATCACCTATTGGGGTACATCTGCAATGTCAGGTCAAGCATCGCATCGATCTGACTCCCAACACACCGCTACCCAATGGACCAGTATATCGCCTCTCTCTGCTATAAAATCAGGAGATCAAGTGTCAGATCTAAGAACTGCTCCACAAGGGGCACATCCAACCCAACTCATCACCCTGTGGAAGCCCAATCATGCTGGTGCAAAATAAATATGGGACTTGGTGACTCTGCATTGATTATCAGGCTCTAAATAAAATCACAGTCAGGAATCGATACTTGATTCCCTGAATTGACAATCTCCTTGATCATCTCAAGGGGGGAAAATACTTCAATAAGATTGATCTAAAGTCTATATACCATCAAGTCCCAATAGAACCAACAAATGTATGGAAAAATTCCTTCAAGTCAAAAGAAGGTATTTTTGAATGGTTGGTCGTTCCCTTTGGTTTGACAAATTACCCAACAACTTTCATGAGGATTATGGACGATATCTTGTGGCCTTTCACTAATTCTTTTGTGGTGGTGTATCTAGATGGCATCCTCGTCTACAGAAAGACTTGGGAATAACACTTGCAACATATTCAACAGGTTTTGCACACTCTGCGGCAACACAAGCTATATGCCAACGTGGAAAAATGCTCCTTCAACATGGACAGGGTCCAATACCTCAGCGATATTGTTGATGTGCATGGTGTGCATGTTGATCTAGCCAAGATCCAAGTTATCCGTAATTGGGCATTCCCAACCACACTCACTGAGCTTCGAAGCTTCTTAGGCCTTGCCAAGTTGTTGATTTTTTTGGTACATCACATCTAGGGATAGAATTTGAATAATTATGTTATATTTAATTAAAGTTTGTTGTTGATTTTTTTTTGGTACATCATATCTAAGAGAAGAATTTCAATAAGTGGTTAACTGTCACAAAGTAGTTTTAAATTGTTTTACATTTTTCTAACATTTATTTTTTTTTAATTAAATTATTAAACATAAGAGAGATTTTGATTAAAAACAAATCAAAGAGTTTTGTCTCATATGATTATGCTATATTTAATATAACTTTATTGTTGATTTTTTTGGTACATCACATCCATGGTAGAATTTGAATTTGTGACTAAATGTCACAAATTATAAATTTATTTATTTTAAAATATTTTAAATTTTTCTATCATTTATTATTGATGTCAATGTAATAAATTTAAGTTATAATTAATAAAATTGTACATAAAAATGTTTTTTTTTAAATATAAATTGTACATAAATTACCATACCTTAGTGGAATTTTGTGTTTTATTTTACTTGGAAGACCACTTTGAAATGTACCTAACACTTTCATTCAATAAATGATGCCAAATTTTCATAATTTTTGTTTTGATACCATCTTGTAGTATATCCAAAACTAAGTAATTAGGAAAGAAGCCACATGCATCTCTCTTTTGTACCATGTATTTGATTGTATGCAACCAAACATACTAGTTGGTTGGACTATATCATGTTTGAACACACTAATTTGCATTAAAATAATATTAAAAAGTAGGTGGAGACATGTGAACCCAAGTAGTGTACCTCATGTCATAAATAATTATTTATACCTTTGAATGTCTTTGTGTAAGGCACTAAAAGAAAGATGGGTATCTATTCAAATTTAGGGTACAATATTAATCTTTGCTAACTTCCTTATAGGTAGACATATTTGTGTTCATGTGCATTTTAGGGTTTATTTCACTAACCAGAGTAATTTAGTACTTGATTGTTTCTTGTTTGCTTTTAGGTTTTAGCACATAAATTTGATGCATATTAACTTGTTTGATTAAGGTTAAATAAAGAAATAAAAACAATTAATTTATTCGCTATCTACATGCCATATCTAATCATAGCTAACCAAGGTTTATTATTATAAGTTGGTCCAAAACTATCTCTTATGTATTATGCCACCACCATAGCATACACAAGATATATTCAACAAGACTGATTAGAATGCTTCTTCATTTCTACTTTGATACCGCTTAAATAAGGTTATACAATGTATATTTATAAAATTTCAATTAAATATATCAAATATATATGAACCAAGAACCATATCACTCTTTTATGATATCATTTCAAAAGTTGAATGTAGAACATCATAATTCACTCCAATATTGAAAGATAATTTCACATATTACATAAGATACTTGCCTTTTAATTGAGATGAAATGTGAAACACATTATGAAAGGATATATTCACAGCCCAACTATATTATCTCCTTCATAAATTCCACCCCCAAGGTAGGATAGTGATGTAAGTTTTAAACTTGTGAAGTAAAGCAATGCATACAGATTCTTAAGAAAAACAAAAATTAATCAATGGCTCATACACATAATACACAGAGATTTACACTGGAAACCCTTAACTGGGAGAAAACCAACCTTCCTTGGTGTCACACCTTTCAAGTCTTCATTGTGTTAATTTCACCATTCACCATACAATATATACAATGTTTTAGGTATTTCATAGCTACCAAAACCCTAATCCCTTAATCCAGGATTAATTTCGAAAACCACTAAAAATAGCAAAATCCGCTAAAATAGCAAAAACCGCCCCAAAAAAAAAATTGGGGCGCTGCCCCGAATGCTACGCGTAACCAGGGGGGCATACCTGGCCCCCCCTGGGACCCCCCCAGGAAAGTGCCCGACACACACAACACAAATGCCAAAGGAAGTTGGGATCGTCAGACGCAATTGTCGAATCTAACGCGCCCACACACACACATGCAAAGAATATAACACATACCCAACAAATGATATGTCAAGTGATCCATGAGCATAGAGATAACTCTCACCCTATCCAAAAAATTACATACACAATACCCTCACATGCATCCTAATCCACGAGGATCTCGGTGGCCACCCACCTTGTCCAACTCGCTCAAAACAATTTTTTGGCAACTTACTATTTTTAGCCCTTTTCGGTTCCTGAACTTCCGAGGCCATTTTGAGTGCCTAAACGACATTTTTTTTCGTGATTAGACACCCCAATGAAATTTTAAGGCTTTGTTTGAGCCCCATAAATGAATCTCCTCATCAATACCTTTCCAACGAGCTATCATTTTCCCTAAACGGAGATCGTATGCAAAAGTTACAACCCCGGGAAGTTGATGTACTAACTTACCCCAACGAGGCCCACATGACTTTTGGCGCTTCATCTCCTAGGGTTAGGTTTTTGGATGTCTAGCGTTTTGGCATTCATGTTTATTCTAAAAAAGGCCTTTAGAGCCTCATTGTACTCATTTTCTTACGAATGAGCATAGTCGTCACATCTCTTCTCAGAGATAAGCTGACACCATTCTAGCAAGCTTGTTTTCAGTCTGCATTTTACGATTTTCAACATATTTCTTATTTAATAGAAACCAAGTTTTATTGTATCTTTATTATTTTTCATTGTGTCTCTGTGTTAATATTATAAATTTGTGGTTTAATTTTGTTCCTCTCATAAATTTGGATCAGTGGTATAAGAGCAGTTTGCTCCTTGTTGTTTTCTTTAATGCATGTCCCCAACGCGGTCAGGGTATAGAGAGTTGGGTCTCGAGCTTGTTTCTCTTGAGGACAAATGCTCTCGCACTCCAAAGAAACCGTCCATGGTGGTCGAAAAGAAATACGATGGGACATGAGATCCTTTCAAAATGTTTCTCAAGGAAGCCCTTGAGCGACAACACGAGATGATGGACAATTTTGCACAAATCCTTCGACGGTTGTCGACAAGCGATGCATCCACCTCAAGTGAAAGCACCACCCCCTTCAAGGTACAAATCAACTTTGATATTCCTATATTTTAAGGTCAAATAGATGTTGATTCCGTAGATAAATGGTTAAACCTTCTAGAAGGGTATTTTTATGTCCACAACTTTTTCGATAGACAAAAGATTACGTTTGTGTTCCTCAAGGTCGTCCCCCACGTCAAAGATTGGTGGGAGACTTTCTGTGAGAAAATGAAAAATAGAGACATCCACATTATTTGTAGTTGCACCCACTTGGGGTTCCTTCAGGGATGTTATTAAGAAACAATACTACCATATTGGAAGTTATGATGACTTGTATACAAGATGGACCACATAGCGGCAAGAAAGAGGCCAAACAATGCCAGAGTTCACTAATGTCTTCGATACCTTGCACACCAAGTTGGGTATCAAAGATTCTGAGTGACATCTGGTGCTCAAGTACTGTGGCAGTCTGCATAGATACATCCATATATAAATGGAGTTTTTTGACATCTCATCCTTGGGCGCGGCCTACCGATATGTCGTCAAAATTGAGCAGAAGCTGAAACAAAAGCCATGACAGTTTGGGTCTGCAAGCCCCTCACAACATAAGTAGGGAAAGGGAAGCCCCAACCGTCAGAGAAAAGGACAGAGAAAATATGGGCAACCTCAGGACAACCAGTCCAAACTACAAGCAAAGAAAGACAACAAGAAGACAAAGAAAGATACCGGGAAGTGGTGTGACTTCCATAAGAGTCCCTGACATAACATTGTTGATTGTCGCTCAAAGAAGTCATTGGTGGCTGAGGTAAAACCCTCGGAATAAGATGTGGGTTCTGACTCTGAGTCAAAACTAGAAAAGGGGAGACAGATCATTGACATGGAACCCAATGCTACCATTGCTACCACGAAGATGCAGCCCTATGAACTTGATGAGCCAGAGGAAAGATAGCGCCTCTTTCATTCACAGAGGTGGGTAAAAGGCACTTTGATTCACTTCATCGTTGATAGCGGTAGCTAGAAGAACCTCATCTCAAAAAAGTTCATCAAGCAACTAGCCCTGCTAACAACACCGCACCTGCATCCCTACACCATCGGATGGCTTCGTCAAGGAAGTGATCTTCGCGTCAGCCAACAATGTCTCATGTCGTATGGCATCAAGCCATTCAAAGATGAGGTATTGTGTGATGTTTCTCCCCTTGAAGTTTATGATGTTCTTTTGGGCCAACCTTATTTATGGAAATTTCATGTTGTATATGATTCTAGGCCTCACACTATTATTATTACATTGAACAAGAAATTGTACAGGATACCCGAGGCAGCCCCACCTAATGTTATTTCCTCGATCTCTATCAAGCAATGTAGGAAGGTCATTTCTTAGACCGAGAATTTTTTCTTCTTCGTGATTCACTCTCAGAGTGAGCAAAATGTTGCAGCCACATCCATGGACTCTGCGGCCGACCTCTCCATGCAGTAGAAGCAAGTGGATAATATTGTGGAAGAATACAAAGACATATTCTCATCACCTACTGGGATACCTCTGCACTGTTAGGTCAAGCATCCCATCGATCTGACCCCCGACGCTCCACTACCCAATGGACCAGTCTATCATCGTTCTCTGCTAGAAAATGAGGAGATTAAGCGTCAGATCCAATAACTACTCCACAAGGGGCACATGTGACCTAACTCATCACCCTGTGGAAGCCCAATCATGTTGGTGCAAAAGAAAGACGAGACTTGGAGACTCTGCATTGATTATCGGGCCCTAAATAAAATCACAGTCAGGAATCGATACTCGATTCTTCGAATCGACGATCTCCTTGATCGGCTCAAGGGGGCCAAATAATTCAATAAGATTGATCTAAAGTATCGATACCATCAGGTCCCAATAGAACCAATAGATGTATGGAAAATTTCCTTCAAGTCAAAAGAAGGTCTTTTTTAATGGTTGGTCGTGCCCTTTGGTTTGACAAATGCCCCAACAACTTTCATGAGGATGATGGACGATATCTTGTGACCTTTCACTAATTATTTTGTGGTGGGGTATCTGGATGACATCCTCATCTACAACAAGACTTGGCAAGAACACTTGCAGCATATACAATAGGTTTTTCACACTCTACGACAGCACAAGCTATATGCCAACTTGGAAAAATGCTCCTTCAACATGGACAGGGTCCAATACCTATGCTACATTGTTGATGCACATGGTGTGCATGTTGATCCAACCAAGATCCAAGTTATCTGTGACTGGGCAGCCCCAACCACGCTCACTGAGCTTCGGAGCTTCTTAGGCCTTGCCAATTTTTATTGAAGGTTCATGTTGGGATTCTCCCATATTTCATAGGCCCTCGGCCAAATAACTAGAGGTGGTGGTAAGGAAAAATTTGTGTGGGGCCTATCCCAATAGAAAGTGCTCGATGACCTGAAGCATCGCTTGTGCTCTACCCCAGTTCTTTCATTACCTAACCTACAACATCCCTTTGAGAACGAGGTAGATGCTTCAGACTATGTTGTGGGCGCAGTCATCACTCAGCACGGCCACCCCGTGGCCTATCATAGTGAGACACTATCAAATGGTGTCCATAAGTACCCTACTTATGAAAAAGAAATGTACTCCATTATGCAATTCTTCCTCTAGTGGAGGAATTACATTCTCAGGAAGGAGACAATCATCCACACTAATCATAAGTTGTTGCAGTTCATGTAGACAAAAGGTAAATTGAAGAATGATCGCCATCAGAAGTGGTCCACATATTTGCAGCAGTTCCACCTCAACATAAAGTATAAAACAGGAAGTACCAACTGATTCATTGATTGCCTCAACTGACCTCCAGTCACAACACTCACCACAGTGCTTGATTCTTGCAGCCACGAGATCTTTGGGTGGCCCCACCTCTATGAGATAGATCTTGAATTCGCCAACACCTACCAAATGTTGGGTGAAAACACACCTGACACCAATTTCCATCTTCAGGATGGGTTGTTGTGCCATCTGGGCCATCTATGTGTTCCATCAAGCGAGGGAATGAAGATTATTTGGGAAGCCCACTACAGTCGGGTGGCAGTACACTTTGGAGTGGAAAAGACAATGGCAGTGTTGCAGCGACATTTCTACTGGCCGAAACTTCGATGGGATGTCAACGAGTATATCCAGTCATGCATTGTCTGTATTATTTTCAAACTATCCATTAAGAAACAAGGCCTATACAATACTCTGCCTACTCCTGACAGGACCTGGGAATCCATCTTGATGGACTACATGTCACGCCTTCCATCCACCAAGCAGGGAAATGACTATGATTTTTTTGTTGTTGATCGCTTTTACAAGATGGCAATTCTGGTCACTTGTAAGAAGAGCATCACAGCGGAGGCCACTACCAAGCTCTTATTTGAACAAGTGTGTGTACACTTTGGGATCCCACAAACTGTTATCTTAGATCAGGATAGTCAGTTCCTCAACACATTTTGGTCATGCCTCTGGTCACTGTTGGACACCAAGCTCATCAAGTCCACTGCCTTACACCCTCAGAAGGATGTCCAAACTGAGGTCGTCAACCAGATGATCATGCACATATTGTGCATGTACAATTCCAAGAATCCCCACACCTAGGATAAGAGTCTTTCCTATGTTCAACATAGCTACAACAGATCCATTCATAGCTCAATTGACCACAACCCCTTTTAGGTCGGCTTGGGATTTCAACCATTGGGTCCCATGGATGTTGCATTACCCCTTGTGGCCACCCAGATAGACTTGTCGCATGCTCCAATTGGAGCTGAAAATCCCACCTAGTTCATTGAGCGAATCAATCACACCTTACAGGGCCTCATCGGAAGCTTCGTTCACTCCGTTATGGACCCTAAACCATCACCAAGTCCGTGGGTGACAATGCTTTTGAGCTCAACCTTCCCCCATTCCTTGGATTGCACCCAGTATTCAACATGGACCTCCTTTAGCCTTATTTTCCACCGTTTTTGGACACCTCGGAGATAGAAGAACAATTGACACCAACAGATATCAACCATGATTGCATGGAACATGCATCCACTAATAAGATCATGGACACATGGTTCAAGGTCACTCGCCAGTAGAGGATCCAACTTTATCGGGTTGTCAAAGCAGAGCAGCTACTGCACCAAGGCAAGTGGCTCATCAGGGGCCAAATTCAAAAGAAATTTCCTCATCTTATGGGGGAAATCAACGCAATGGATACCATTGATTCCTAATGGGGGAGGATTGATCTGAGAGGATATCGGGGGCCACCCACCTTGTCCAACTGGATAAAAACATTTTTTTGGTAGCTTACTATTTTTAGCAGTTTTTCGGTTCCTGAACTTTCGAGGCCACTTTGAGGGCCTAAATGATGCTTTTTCGCGATCAAGCACCTCAATGATAGCTGAAGACTCTAATTGATCCCCCTAAATGAATATCCTCTTCAATACCTTTCCAACGAACTATCACATGCCCTAAACGAATATCATATGCAAAAGTTATGACCCCAAAAAGTTGATGTACTAACTTACCCCAATGGGGCCCACATGACTTTTGGCGCTTCATCTCCTAGGGTTAGGTTTTTGGATGTCTAGGGTTTTGGAAATCATGTTTATTGTAAAAAAGGCCTTTAGAACCTCATTATACTCATCTTCTTGCGAATGAGTATAGCCGTCACATCCCTTATCAGAGATAAGTTTCCACCATTCTAGCAAGCTTGTTTTCAGTCTGCATTTTACAGTTTTCATCATATTTCTTATTTAATAGAAACCAAGTTTTGTTGTATCCATGTTATTGTTCACTGTGTCTATGTGTTAATGTTATAAATCTGTGGTTTCATTTCATTCCGCTCATAAACCCAGATCACATCCACATTAAAACAAGGACAAGGAAATATAAAAATAGTTGAAACCCCTACTAGTCTCTTTGATAAATCAAGGTAAGAGCTCTTATAACATAGGGATTTAATGAGAAAAATGTTATTGCTACAACCACTAAATTCCTTAATAGTCTGCTCACTAAAGCATAAACCCTTTGTCATAATCTTTTATAAATCAAGAGGAACTTTTATATAAATTCAATAGCAAGCTTCATGCATCCATCTCACAATGTCATCTCCTCACTAGTACAAATACACAACTAGAAAACACAATTTTTTTTTTTATGTTGGACATTGTTGGCCCCATCGTTTTGATGAAGGTCTAAGGTTGCGACACCACTGAAAATCACCCAGATGAAAGTGATGGTAGAACCATAGTAAAATATGATAGGTGACACCGAAGAAAAATTATGAAAAACTAACAAAATCACAGTTGGAGGCACATTCCATTTGTTGGCAAAAACTATGTGTTGCAACTTTTGGCAAGAAAAAGGCATCTAAGTGGTTCCATGCTCATTGAACAAAGTTGGATGAATAGGTTCCAATAGTTCTAAGGGACCATGTGGTTTGGTGAGACCACACATTTTGAGCCTACATGCATAATAGGAGGTTGTGGATGTAATGTCCCTTTCCAAATAGGAGCTCCAGAGAGGAGGCTTAATGGTCTAAACTGCCCCGTTAGACTATGGCCAGGGCCAAAGAGGGGTAAACAGGGTTACTAGAGGTCAATCCAGTCACAGGTGTTATATTCGGAAAGTGACATTGAGCTAAAAAGGGTTAAAAGTGCTTTCAAGTCATTATGAGCTAAAAATAGAAGTCAACAGTGAATTAGGGTTTCAACAGTGAATTAGGATTTTGGAAGTCAACAGTGAATTAGGGTTTCAACATGATTTAGGGTTTTGGAAAGCTATAAAGGAAGGGTTAGTGACCTAATTCATCATTATGCATATTATGACTTGTCATTGAGGAGAAGAGGTGCATCTCAAGAGAGATAGTTCAGTGTATTCTAGGAGGAAGACACCAGTTGGTTGATTTCGGTGTTGAAAGACACACCCTAGTCACCGGGAAGATCGTCCATGTCTTCCATCATTCTTCATTGATTCCGCAGTGCTCCCATATCTTGGGTATTATCTTTTAGTTTCTTATTTGTATTCCGGCTAAGATCCTTTTGTCTTTTGATCTAGCCGAGTGTTGTTATTTTATTCATCCGCCATTGCTTGTTTGTATTCCGGCTAAGATTCTTTGTTTGTTGATCTAGTTGAGTATTGTCAGTTTATTCAACCACATTCGGCCATTTTGTAATCCACAGAGATGTCATAAGACAAACTTCGTAGTCCTTTGTTGTGTTTATTATTTGTATGATCATGTATATGCTGTAAACCTTTGATCCTACACACACATTAGCATCGTTTCCTAGACTAGCCAAGTCAGGAACATTACAGTGGTATCAGAGCTTTAGTCCTGCCTGCCTGCGACTAAAGACAATGAGTGCAGCAGAAGACCCAGAGGACCGTGAACACGTAGGTGAGGAATATGTCACTTACAACAGGAATCAGGAAAGAAGGCATAGGCCTAATTTTCCCCTTTTTCCTCCTAGCTCATAGGAAGAGGAAGAGGCACACAGAGAAGCAGAGAGAAGGACAGAGCATGAGGCTGAGCGTGAGGCAAAGAGGATGCTAGGAGACAAATATGAGCGACCAGAGGGTAGTGGCAAGGCCCTCGTAGATCCAAAGGCATCTTTCATGCAAGTTATCAACGATATGTTAGCTAGTCAACGGATCATGTCTCAATCCTTGGCACAGGTGGTTGATAGATTGGCTAGAGTGGGCGCCCCAGATACACAAGTCCCGCATGCAACACAGGGGAAATCGAGAGCAGGTAGTAGACCCCAGTCACCCTCTCGCACATACACCTCTGTGAGTAGGATTCCCAGACCCTTGTTTTCCAGTTTCCAGAGGGCACCCCCGGTAGCAACACCGCCACCGATAGCACAGAGGCCACCCACTCATGTCGACGACATTGCAGAGTATAGGTGGGAGTATGCAGCATTGGGTCCTGACTTCCATCAGGACATGAACTTAGTTGAGTATTGTGGAATCAGACTCAGGAACTGCCCCAAAGAGCCGCAGAAGGGAGGACCACAACAACAGCAGGGGCATAACTCGATTTCATCCGAAAAGTTGGGAAACTCACCATCCCTTCTTTCGACGGATCGTCCAAATACATCGCCATAGCTTGGGTACAGAAGCTAGACACGTATTACAAGCTCAACCAAATGATCGAGACAGAGGCCATCCATTTTGCGACCTTACACTTGGAGGGTGAGGCACACGAGTGGTGGTACCATGGACTGGTGACATTGGGTCACAATCGCATCACCTTCTATAGGGAGTTTACAGATAGGCTCATGGACATGTTTGACAAGAAGGATTCCGAGATACACTTTAGGGATCTAGCCCAGTTGAGACAAACTGGCACAGCAGAGGCGTTTATCACAAAGTTTCATCAAGTAGTCGTGGCAGTGATAGATATATCAGAACCCAAGCTGATCATGCTATTTACAAAAGGACTCACAGATCCTTTGAGAGGATGGGTGAAGGCATATAGGCCTCCCACTTTACAGGATGCCATCCTTTGCACTCGAGATCTGGCAGACTTAGTGCCAAAGACTAAAACTTTCTCCAAACCATTTGTGCCCTAGAGGGATCGAGACATGAAGCTATTCTAGAGAGAATGGAAGGGCAAGGAGAAGTTGGATGATGAGACTAGGCGAGCTTATGAGGAAGAAGCTTTGATTCAGCTGCAGAGATCCTTGGGTCCCAAGCCACAGGTGCATGGGCAAGGGAGAGATTCATTATATTGAGGTAGCAACGGACAATGTGGACAGTGAGGAGGAGGAGCAGGACAGTGGATCCACTAGTTCAAAGGAGGAGTCAACACTAGTAGAGGAGCAGCCTCACCGTAGACCACCAACATCAACAAGATCCCATCCTCCAGTAGTCCCACAAACACCAGAATAAGCTAACAGGAGGAAACCAACAAAGGGAGGTGTTGTAGCGACCCTTTTTGGTGTTCCCAGGTATGATACCCTCCGTATCAGAGGGATTATTCAGGAGCAATGAGAAATTTCCCTGATAGATGGTGGGGCCACCCACAACTTCATCGATGCTTCACTAGTATCGAGACGGGCACTTCAGACAGAGGAGTTTGAGGGGTTTGATGTTGTGGTAGCAGATGGCCACACAGTGGAGTGTCTAGACAGAGTTCCAAACTTAGATATGAAGTTAGGAAACTACACAGTGAGAGACACATTTTACGTGGTTGACCTATCAGACACATATGTGGTGTTAGGAGTTCAGTGGATGATTACCTTGGGAAAAATCGCTACCAACTACCAAACCTTGGAAATGGGATTCATAGATCAGGATGGGAAGAAGGTTGTTCTAAGAGGTATG